>CAUYPK010043992.1:0-21050 GCA_963574355.1 Loris lydekkerianus
TGATTGGTGGGATTACATCTGCGGTGCATCTTACAAGGGTACATGTGAAACTTAGTAAATGTAGAATATAAATGTCTTAACACAATAATTAAGAAAATGCCAGGAAGGCTATGTTAACCAGTGTGATAAAAATGTGTCAAAGGGTCTATAAAACCAGTGTATGGTGCCCCATGATTGCATTAATGTACACAGCTATGATTTAATAATAATAAAAAAAAGAAGTGCCTTCAGTAGGTGGAGTAGCAGAGATCCACTTGTCATTAGAAATACCAGGGCTGTTTCTTCCTCTTCAGCTCCAGGCAGAAAGCAGCAAGCACAGGAGGAAGCTAGGCTGGGAATCTTGGCATCATCTTTGACTCATCCTTTATTGTAGTAGTTGCCAAAATTTAGAGCTCCAAGACAACAGTGAAGGAGGAGCCACAGTTATTTTCAAGGAGGGGCCACAGTTATTTTCAACACATCAGAAAACTAAATGGAAATAATGCCTACAGTCAGGTCTCAAAGTTAACTGAAGATTTTCATTGTTGGCTAGGGACACTGGCTCATGCCTGTAATCCTAGCACTCTGGGAGGCTGAGGCAGATGGATTGCTTGAGCTCATGAGTTCAAGACCAGCCTGAGCAAAAGCAAGTCCCAGTCTCTGCTAAAAATAGAAAAACTGAGGCAAAGAGGATTCCTTGAGCCCGAGTTAGAGGTTGCTGTGAGCTATGACATCACAGCACTAAACCCAGGGAGACAGCTTGAGACTCTATCTCAAAAAAGAAAAAAAAAAAGATTTCATTATTGTCTGGGAGGTAACACAAGCTCTGCAATGATGTTCAGAAGCCCTGACTGGTTGTAGGTGAAATGGAGTACAAGCGTAGCTCCCAGCTGCCTGTGCAAGTGACCATGTCCCTTCCCTTCCCTTCCCTCACTTCCCCTGGGCAAGTGACACAAAGAGTACCATGGGCTCAGGACAATACAGGAAGGCTAGCATCAAGCTCAGTTCTGGTGCTTCTTCCAGGCCTTGGTGGGTTCTCGATTCTTTTTTTTTTGACTGGGGCCAGGTTTAAACCCGCCGCCTCCAGTATAGGTGCCGGCGCCCCTCCTTTGAGCTACAGACGCCACCTTCAATCCTTAAACTGCCTTTCATCTGCCCGAGTTTCCGCAAGATGGCACCAGGCATGGCCTAAGCTGCTGAGACCACCTGGTAGGCCTTGGAGTCCAGGTTCCGCCTGACTTCACTTTAACCTGCCCTCTGAACCTTGAGGCTAGACTATCCACATAGACTGAGATGGTCCCACCGGGGTCTAGCCAAGTGATTGTGAGATGTTCCCATGTTACCTCCCCTGTCTTCCTTCCTAGAACCCCCTCTTACTCCCCCTTGCCTAGAGCCTCAACATCTAGAATTTGCAGGACTTGATCTGGAGGCTCTAGGTTGTCCACAGTTATGGGAGTGAGTCTGAGGCAAGAAGCAAGACAAGACTCTCTAGCTGGCTAAATCATGAATCTACGGGACCTGAACTAAGTTTATTTCCTTCTCTGGATGTTTGGACCAGGAGATCCAGAGGGCTCTCCTCCTTGACAGCCTATGGGAAACAGAGCCAGAGTCTAGAGGGGAAAAATGCAGCACCTAGAGCATGGGAGAGCTGATTTTTCCCTGGACCCAGGGAGAGAGATCCAGCAGAGGGACAAGATGACAAGATACCAAAGGAGACCTTTTGTGAATTTACCTTCACTACAAAGCAGTTCATGCACTGAAACCACAGGAAGGCCGTGTGGAGAAGGAGTCCTTCCAGGTGAGATACTTTGCCCCAGTGGTGCAATCCCCTAGGCTCGCCCCCTTGATTCTAAAGTGACACCTCTGGGTCACCTGGAGGACCTGTTAGAACACAGCATCTTGGGCTCTACTCTTAGAGTTTCTGATTTAGTAGGTCTCAGGTAGGGCCTGAGAATTTCCATTTCTAACAAGTTCCCAAATGACAAGGACGCTGCTGGTCCAGGGAATACACAGTGCCAGGTAGAAAGCTGGAAAGACAGAAACACCAATGTGACAACACCCAGGTGAGTCAGGATGAGTATTTTCTCAGGGCAGGGGCCAAGTCTGATTCCCTTGAATGTCTAAGAAGCTCTGAAACTTCCCAGTGAATATGGAATTAAATTGGGTATGGGAAGAAAGTGGCAGATGGCCAGTGAAAAAATTGGGGAGGGTGCCAATAGGGAGCAGGCCCAGAGACTAGAGCAGGGGGATGACCTCTACACAGAGTTCATCACAAGGCATTGCTCTGTCTCTAAAAAATGTCTGACAAATATCCCAAGTTTCAGAAAGTAGCCCAATCAGGCAGCACCTATGGCTCAGTGTGTAGGGCACCAGCCCCATATACCAAGGGTAGCAGATTCGAACCCAACCCTGGCCAAACTGCAACAAAAAAATAGCCGGGCATTGTGGTGGGCACCTGTAGTCCCAGCTACTCGGGAGGCTGAGACAAGAGAATTGATTAAGCCCAAGAGCTTGAGGGTGCTGTGAGCTATGACGCCATAGCACTCTACAGAGGGTAACACAGTGTGACTTTGTCTCAAAAGAAAAAATATATATATTTTACGTGGAGTGGAAAAATATCAATTCTAAGTAGACTATCTATGGTTATTGTTACGGGTTGAACTGTTTCCCTTCAAAATTCATGTTGAAGTTTGCAGAATGTGACTTTATTTGGAGATAGAGTTTTTACACAGTTAGGACATTAGGGTGGGACCTAATCCGATATGACTTTGTCCTTTAAAAATGTAGAAATTGGGCGGCGCCTCTGTCTCAGTGAGTAGGGTGCCGGCCCCATATACCGAGAGTGGTGAGTTCAAACCCAGCCCCAGCCAAACTGCAACAAAAAAATAGCCAGGCATTGTGGTGGGCACCTGTAGTCCCAGCTACTTGGGAGACTGAGGCAAGAGAATCACCTAAGCCTAAGAGCTGGAGGTTGCTGTGAGCTGTGACGCCACACACTCTACCCAGGGCAACAAAGTGAGACTCTGTCTCAAAAAAAAAAAAAGAAAGAAAAGAAAAAAAATGTAGAAATTTGGACACAGAGACACAGGGAAAATGGCATATGAAATTCGGGGTTATGCTGTCACAAGCCAAAGAACGACCAGAAGCTAGGAGAACCACCCATAACAGATCGTCCCCTGGTACTCCAGAGGAAGCATGGCCCTCCCAATGCCTTGGTCTCAGACTTCTAGACTCCACAATTGTGAGATGATTAATTTTTGTTGTTTATGCTATAATATTTGTGGTATTTAGCTATGGTGGCCCCAGGAAACTAAAACAGTTATATATATTATACTATCTAGAGCAACCAAAAAGATTCCCACCTCCATCTGTGATAAAAACAAATAAAACATCTTAGCAAACTAGGAATAGAAAGGAACACCCTTAACCTGATGAAGGTCATCTACAAAAACATACAACTCACATCGTGTTCAATGGTGAAAGGCAACACTTTCCTCTGGGATCGAGAACAAGAAAAGAGTATCTATTTTCACCTGTCCTTTGTACTTACCCAAAAGAAATAAAACTTGCTCACACAAAAGCCTATAAGCAAATGTTTATATCAGCTTTATTCATAATTCACCAAACACTGGAAACAGCCTAACATGACTTTCCACCAAAGAATGAATATGCAAACTGTGGTATACCCCTACAATGAATTAATAGACTACAAAACAAAGAATACTGCTCCATGAAATAACCTAGTGAGTCTCACAACCACTGTGCTGAGTGGAAGAACCCAGACTCAGGGCCACACACTGTCTAGTTCAGTCTTTTTTTTTTTTTTTTTTTTTAGAGACAGAGTCTCACTTCCTCGCCTTCAGTAGAGTGCCATGGCGTCACACAGCTCACAGCAACCTCCAACTCCTGGGCTTAGTCAATTCTCTTGCCTCCGCTTCCCGAGTAGCTGGGACTACAGGCACCTGCCACAATGCCCAGCTACTTTTTTTGTTGCAGTTTGGCAGGGACCGGGTTTGAACCCACCACCCTCGGTATATGGGGCCGGTGCCCTACTCACTGAGCCACAGGCACCGCCCTGTCTAGATCATTTTTATGATATACTGGAAGAGGTAAAATTACAGAAACAAATCAACAGACAACAGAACAGGGACAGGGAATTTGGGGGAGGAATTTGAACTCTTCTGTATCTCAACTATGGGCATGATTACATGACTATATATTAAAACTCATACACAGGCTGGGTGCTGTGGCTCATGCCTGTAATACCAGCACTCTGAGAGGCTGAGGCAAGTGGATTTCTTGTGCTCATGAGTTCAAGACCAGTCTGAGCAAAATCAAGACCCTATCTCTACTAAAAATAGAAAAACTGAGGTAAGACGATAGCTTAAGCCCAGGAGTTGGAAGTTGCTGTGAGCTATGATGCCACAGCACTCTAACCAGGACAACAGCTTGAGACTCTGTCTCAAAAACAAAAAATAAAAACTCATACACAAAAAAATGAGAATACGATTTTTTCTATATGTAGACAGATTTTCTTTAAGTAAATAAAAAGTTTGGAGAATCTGGGAACAAAGGGGCAGGAGCTGGGCCAAGTTGTGGCCAGATTTAAGGTTAGGATTAGAGGGATGGTTAAGGTGAACCCCAGAGGGACCCCTGGGGAGATGGCAGCAAGTGGACAAGGACAGGTGGAAGGGCCTAAAAGGACCCTGCCCAGAAACAAAACGGGAACATTAAAAACTGCAATAGACTTCAGACATGGTGTCCATGGGCTCTGATGTGCCTCAGAATCACTTGAGAAAGACAGATTCCCATTGGTGCTGTCCACGTACTCCCCTGGTGGGGACAGGCACCGCCTCTGTGTGGTGGCTGTGGAGACTCCTGCCCTGGCCGTGGCCCAGTGAGAAACCAAAGGAAAGGGTCAGGTCTGAGAACGACTTTTATATTAATACGAAAGGGGCAGGGCAGGATGGTCCTATAGTGAGGTTTTTGGTTAAAAAGCCAAGAGTACTCAGTAAAACCCATTGCAAGGGACAGATTCTGACTCTATAGGACGCACCAGCAGAAGAGACAGCTCATGCAGTCGCCACTGGAAGATGAACATGCAACTGCTGTGTTCAGGCTCTACAGTATCCCGATGGCTCTAGCATAGTTTTCTTTGGCCTTTCATTTCATTAACATTATATAAAACTGCCAGGCACAGTGGCGCGTGCCTGTAATCCCAGCTGCTCGGAGGCTGAGACAGGAGGATTGCTTGAGTCCACGAGTTCTGGGCTGTACTGCACTATGCCGATCAGTGTCCGCACTAAGTTCAGCATCAATATGGTGACCTCCCGGGAGCAGGGGACCATCAGGTTCCCTAAGGAGGGGTGAACCGGCCCAGGTCAGAAAAGGAGCAGATCAAAGCTCCTGTGCTGATCAGTAGGGGGATCGTGCCTGTGAATAGCAACTGCACTCCAGCCTAGGCAGCATAGTGAGACCCCGTCTCTAAAAAACAAACCAACAAAAAAAATTTACATAAAGCCACTACAGTGCCCAAGCACATTACTTTTATTGTTTTGCTACATGACCAATGGTATGGGATTTTCCTTTTTTTTTTTTTTATTAAATCATAGCTGTGTACATTAATGCAATCGTGGGGTTTAATGTGCTGGTTTTATATATAATTTGAAATATTTCATCAAACTGGTTAACCAATGGTATGTTTTGATGAACGTCAAATTGCAGTAGGATGAGGAAAAACTGGTTTTGTAGAGTTTCTCCCTTTCCCAGTTACTGGATTGCTCATTCAACTTAGTCTCTATTTTCTAGTAAGTTGTTTTGTTCTCAATGTTTAACAGCAACAACAAAAATACTTGCATGTCTTGTTTGGAAAATTACAGTGGTTTTCATTTCTTGTAAAACCAAGGACATTTTTGCAGGTAGCTGTTTCATGGAGGGCACTCTGTCTTTAGGGAGGGATATGGCACTTTAAATAGAGAGTTTTCCCTTCAAGTCAACATCTAGCTATTTAAAGAAAGTTATTGATTCTGGAAATTTTAGTTCAGTGGCCCTGTGGGGAAGTCCGGGAATCTGTATTTTGAACAAGTGAGTGAGGTTGGTTTGATGCTACAGACATCCACAAGCCTTTGGGATGTGTTGTTCTAATCTTGCATCAAAAAAATTGAAGCACACTCCACATATTTGACTGGATGTGGGAAGCTCCATTTTGGGTTGCCCCATGCTTTTTTGTAAAGGAATAAAAAAGTGTTTAAACACCAGCAGGTGCCTAATAGCCTAATGCAGCGCTTGCTGACAAGAAGTCACAAGGGAAGACAAAAGCACACTCTCTGCTTCGCTGCATTTCACAGTCAAGTGCAGGGAGAGGTGCAGAATGGGAGCTGTAGGCTGCAGGGGGGGGGAGGCCAGGCCTGAGAGGCAGAGGCTCATCAGATTGGCATTTTGATACTACACTAGGGGTTCTTTATAAAGGATTTGGGGAAGCTGGGAAGGGCGACCCCCATCTATCCTCTCCATATCCCCACCACCAGATACCAGTCCTCCCAGGGCTATAATCTCGGGTAATTATCACCACAACTTTCTGCCCACCAGGAGGAGCTCTGGCTTGTGGGGAGGCTGAGGGTTGACTGTAAGGACATAAGGTGCAAAGGCTAAGAGAGAGATGGGTAGACTCGCACCCCCACACAGGCCCCTCCTCCAGTCCAACGCAGCCTGAGTGCCCTGGCAGGGTCTGGATGCTGCCCTCGTCCAGACCAGGAAAGGCACTGGAGGTAACCAGAAAAGTTACCGGGATTAGGCTTTAACCTTCAGGACTCAGGACTGCTCGCCTTCCTTTCTTCTCCTCCTTCCCCCAGGGAACACTCAGGGTCCTTTTCCTCTTTCTGTTCCAGAGACAAAGGCTCTTCCATTGCCAAGGGTAATTTTGGTCTCTTTTTAAGGCAAAGTTTCTCATCACTCCAGGCCTGAAGTCTCTCTTCAAGTGCTCCCAGCAGATTACTCAGAGAGCAGGATACTGCCAATAGCCCAGGGAACAACTCCATTCCTTCTGGGCAGGGATCCATTTTTCAATTATTTCTTTATCCCATTTACTTAATGACCAAATCTAGTGTCATTCCATATTTTACAGCCATGAGCTGACCCATGATGAAGGGAAATGGTTCACGCCACTGCTGGCGTGGGACTCTGCCTCCTGAGAGCCTGCAGGGACACAGAGAGGCTTCCCGGCTCTCCCCTCTAAGGACCTGCACCCTGCCACTGCCTCCAGGGTCAGCTTCCCCTCCCTCCAGTTGGAGTCTTCTGCTCTGCCCGCTCCTAGAGCTGTCCCTCAGAGCAGAGCCAGGCCAAATCCCAGCCATACAAAGCCCTTCTCATCCTGGCCCCTCTCGTCACTTCTGCATGGCTGCTCTCGCCTATAGTGACACTTGGCACTGGTAATGCCACTCCCCATGGCAAAGTGATTTTCCAGGTATTGTGCCCTTTACTTCCTGTGACAACCACAGAAACCAGAGAGGGTGATGATTCCTCCAAGGCCACACAGGCAGCAAGTGAAAGAGCCACAGCCAGAACCCAGCTCAGATGCCGAAAGCTGTGCTCTCTGCCCCTGCCCTAGTCAGCTCAAAGGTCACCAGGTGCATCACAAACAAAGCCCAGGCGCTCCTTTCAGCCTCAGCCTCCTTGACCTCTAAGCAGCGTTTGACCCAATGAGCCTTCCCTCCCCATCTAGCACCCTCCCAACATCGCACTATGCTGAGCCCTTCTCAGTCTCCCTTCCTCCTTTCCCACTCCCAGCTTGGGTCTTCAGCCTTCCTTTTCTCTCACTCCACACTCCCTTGGCTTCCTGGGTCTTCGCCTCTGATCTCTACTCCTATACCTGTCAAATCCATGCATCCAGCCCGCACAGAACTTCTCAGCTGTAGACGTGTGTTCTCAAAGGCTTCCCGTGTCGTCCCCATATTCCCTCCACCAGAAGCTGCGTCCTGGGTCATTGTGCCCCAGTCTGCCCACCTGCTCGGGCCAGAGACTTCAGGGTCAGCTCTGCTGGAGTCACCTGCATGTGCCTCTGTGTTCTTGTCCTCGGTGATGCTCCAGAGTGTCCCTTGGAGGACCTGGGGAGCTCCTGAGTGCCCCTCTTTGGGGTGCTACAGACCCAATGGGAACAAGCCCTGAAGTCCCCCACCTAGGCCTGGCCCTCTGGGCTTTGCAGGCCAGGCAAGTGTGTGCACACAGGGCTAGCACCAGACTCAGCTCAGAAGCCACCTCCACCTGGGAGCTTTGTATCCGGGCACTGTCTCCTCTGGTCTACTATCGCATTGTGTTGTTCTATGTGAGGTTCTAGGGACACTGGTGAGGAGAAGGCACAGCCCCTGTCCTCAAAATTTCCCTGGTTTTATGGGAAGAAGCAAACAAGTCAACAGACAGACGTGGAGAAAATGTGTCAGGTCAGATTTGCATGCAGGGAATTGTCACTTGTAAGGGAATGACAACAGCAAGACCGAGCAGGAGTCCAAACAATATGCCATCCCAACAGAGGCCCGTGAGGTGCTCTGACACTGGATGGCCATTCACAGTTGTCCCAAATTGAGGCGAGAGGGATGGCCTCTACTCCCATTCCAGCCACTAAAACATGGGCGTGGACATGGGTTTGGGCCAGACATCTGCCTTCAGCAGAAGGCAATTCCCGAGAGGGCTGTAGCCAGCACCCAAGGGATCTGGGGAAATGATGCCTCTGTCCAGAAGGGGGTCTGGGCAGCATGCCACAGCACCCACAACAGAGGAGGGGCTGGCTAGAGGTGAGAGGCCCCTCCCATCGTCCCTTCTGACCTACATGTGCTTGTCAGGTGGACAATCTCTAGTTCTTTCAGCTCCTCCACACACAAATGTACCAACAATGGCTCACATTTTCTCTCACTTCCTATGTGCAGAGTGCCGGGCCCTGTGCTAAGCTCATCACATGTGTAGCTTATTTACCCTTCACAATAACCCTATGAAAAAACAGTATTATTCTTTCTGTCCTTTTCCGGTCATCCAAGATGTTAAAGCAAGGATGTGGTAGGTCCTCTGATGTGAAATTCCGGGTTTCTCTGGGTCTTCTGGTAGGAGATATGATCAACTGTGCTGACAACACAGGAGCCAAAAGTCTGTATATCGTCTCTGTGAAGGGAATCAAGGGACAACTCAACAGACTTTCCGCTGCTGGGGTGACATGGAGATGGCCACAGTTAAGAAAGGCAAACCAGAGCTCAGAAAGACGGTACATCCAACAGAGGAAGTCATACCGGAAGAAATATGGTGTGTTTATTTTGAAGATAAAGCAGGGGTCATAGTAAACAACAAAGGCAAAATGAAAGGTTCTGTTATTACAGGACCAGTTGCAAAGGAGTGTGCAGACGTGTGGCCAAGGATTGCCTCCAATGCTGGCAGCATTCCATGATTCTCCAGTATATTTCTAGAAAACATTAAAACATGCATGCCACACCTCAAAAAAAAAAAAAAAAGAAAAAAACTATTGTCTCTAGGAATCGACCGTGAGGCTTAGAGAGGTCAGTTGATTTGTGCAAGGTCCCACAGCAAGTGAAAGGCTGAGCTCCTCTCCCCCTTCTCCTCCCTAGTGAACTCCTTTCACCCTTCAAAGCCCAGCTGAAAACCCACAGCCCTCTCACACCCACCTCATTTCCCTCAAGAAGCCTGAGTGCCCTGCCTAGCCTCAGAGAGGAAGCTTCCCTGGGACTGGCACCTTGGTTTCCAGCCCTTCACCTAGACAGGGACACCTATCTAGGGACACCTAGGGAGAGTCCATCTGGACTGTGAATGCCACTCTGTAACCCACGACTTCAGGGACATGTTGCCTTGCTGGGTTAAGTGGGATTCTACTTCCCTTACTCTGGTCTCGGGCTCTGCCAGCACACACCCTCCTCCATGAGGGCTTACACTTAATCAAGGCAGCTGAGCTCCACGAGGGCTTTCCTGAGCCTGTGGTCAGCTCACATCATGACATCCTTCTCACCCATGCCCAGAGAGCTGCCTCTGTCACACCTTGCTGTGGCACTGATCATTTGGTCAACCCCATCTAGACTGGGGGAGCAGTTCAGCGGCTGTAGCTCAAGCAGCTAAGGCGCCAGCCACATACACCAGAGCTGGCGGGTTCGAATCCAGCCCAGGCCTGCCAAACAATGACAACTACAACCAAAAAAAAAAAAAAACCAGGTGTTGTGGCGGGCACCTATAGTCCCAACTACTTGGGAGGCTGAGGCAGGAGAATCGCTTAAGCCCAGGAGTTGGAGGTTGCTGTGAGCTGTAACGCCACAGCACTCTACCCAGGGTGACAGCTTGAGGCTCTGTCTCAAAAAAGAAAAAGACTGGGGGCCTTGGGGCTCCCTTGTGCTGGGAAATAGCAGTCACTGCACCAGAAGGAGATAGTAGTTTGTGGTTTGCCCTCATGGATGTCACAGGGCAGGCTCCCCAGAAACAGACTCTGAGATGAGCATTTGCATGACTGACTGAGGACATGTTCCCAGGAGAGCATGAAGAGATCTGATTAAGAGATAGATAGAAGGACAGGAAAGGGAAGAAACCGAGATCATGCTCCGAGCAGAGTCCTGGCCTCCTCTTGATATAAATTCCCTGACTTGAGGGTAGGGGGCTGGGCTTTCACACCCCAGCCCCAGCCAGGCCCTGCCTCAGGGATACCCGGACCTCCTACACTCCGGCCATCTGTGCACACATGCGGGTGTGGCAGCACCAGCTGCCCACCATGGTCAGTTGGCTGAAGGGAGTGGCCGGTAGGTGCACAGCACCCAGCACCCAGGCATGGGCATGCAGACACAGTAAAACGGACCTGAGAGGGTCAGAGCAGTGTCCCTACACTACTGTAGGCATTTTTGCCTCCCCATTTCCAATAAGGTAGGAAGCCTTGGTTCCCAGGGCTGTTACCTGTTTGATGTTGCTCAGCCAGCTAACATGGGAAGTTGCCAAAGCTCATACAAGGGGAGAGAGAGCACCCACGGAGGCGCGTTTGCAAAAGTCTGAGTTCATGAAGCTGCCAGAGCTGTAATTCCTCAGAAGGAACAGACAGTAATGTTTGGTAGGGTTGGACTCTAGGGAAAGATGTATTTGAAATCTTCCCCAGGGCCTAAGAATTCAAATTTAGAGATTTTGGAGGGTCCCTAAAATGGCAGGAACCCTTTACCAAGCCTCTTCCTAAGCAGCAAACCTCATATAGGAGAGTGCCTGGGGGCGCTCAGCCTGGCCTGGAAACAAAGGGACACATCTGCCAGGATAGGAACTTAGGGTAACCAATGACAGCAGAAGGAGGGGCTCTCCCTGAGTGCTCACCCCCGCCCGGTGAGGCCTGTCCAAACCCTGACAGATACAGATTTCTCATTTATCTTGACAAATGGGGGCTTGCAGCCAATTTAATTTGATTTAAAGCAAATAAAATAATGTGACATCCTTTCACCCCCCAGCAACTACTAATCCCTTTCTCCAGTGCTCCCACAGCATGGGGGACATTTCTCTGATCTTGGCTCTTTGCATGACTGTCCTTCCTCCCCAGGAGACCCTCATCTACTTGCAGGAGGGGTGGTGATTTTTTCCCCATTTCTGCAGCCCAGATGCTTAGCCAGGCCACAGCACCCAATGAGTCTGCAATAAATGAAATCTATTATAATCAGCCTTTCTCTATATTAGTCATGAAAGTATTATTCATTGTTTGCATTTTTCTACTTCCTCCCCCTTCCTTCCCCTCGCAGCTCTCCAAGCAGAAGCTCACAAATGTTGCATGAAAGAAGGGATGGATGGACAGACGGATGAAGTGACAGATAAGGAAAGTGAGCAAATGAAGCAATGCTTCATTTTCAGAGTGATCTGTCTATTTGGGCCACTGCCATTTCCTGCTGGCTGAGCAATAAGCATGCCACAGGGCCAATCAGCTCTAAATGCCAGGGAGTCAGTGACCAGAGGAAGACTCCCACACTCTCTCCTGTACCCTGACCACCATGGCCCTAAGGGCCCCCAGAGGCCCTGGAGACCAATTCTACCATCAGAAAGGAAGAGCCCTGGTAAAAAAATATTTTGCATTCAGAAAATTAACATTTATAGCACAGAGAATTGTAAAATATCTATCTCCACAGTCGAGCGCTGGGCAATGCCATGGCGGTGGGCTCTTGTGAGCCCAGGCAAACTTATCTGTACCTTTGCTTCCATGAACCCCCCTTACAAAGGCACGGAACAAACAGTCCCAGTCTCATATGGTGCTGTTGGGAGTGGACATTGATGCCTCCTCTACTCAAGAGCGATTTGGCAATATCAACATTTTAAATATGCATACCATTTGATCCAGGCATTCTATTCCTAGGAACTTATCGTGCAAGTACAATCACATTACGTATTTAAAAATCATGAACAGTGTTTGTAAAAGCAATTCATGGAAGCCATCTAACTCTCCATCAGAGAGACTACGTAAATCAATAAGGAATGTTCCGCAGCCATCAGAAAGAGTGATAGCTCTCGTGTCGTGATATGGGATATTCCCCCGGATACATTGTGTAAGAAGGAAAAAGCAAGGTGCGTGTCATCATGCGTCATTTACCAGCGTCTGTGATGGTCTCACGTAGCATACATCAACCCTGGAAGGGTCTGTTAAGAATGAGGCTCAGGAAGGGATCATGGAGGCTGGGAAATAAGACTAGAGAAATTCTTCTCATGGGGCACAGTTAGAGTTTAGTGTATCATGTGCATGTATGACTTATGCTTAATCAAATCATCAATTTTAATACTATTAATTTTAAAGATCAATAATATCCTCACCCACTCAGCCAGGTGCCATGGTATCCGACATTCTGCCAAGGGAGAGACACAGGTTAAAGTCCTAGATCGAATGCTGTTTCTTCTTAGACACTCTTAAAATTGCAAACCTTGTTAGAAGTGACTTAAGTGTGATCTATCCTATTAGACTGACTTTTCTCCTTCAGGCACACAAAAACGCTGTCATCTACACACTTGTGCAGGCACTGGAGAGGTGGGGAGAAACAGACGTGACAGCTGTATTCATCGTATGGTGGCCCTGCACAGGGATGGGACAGATCCACCTTGACATGTGAGACAACTGAGGCAAGGATGCAAGTGGGAGGTGAGTTTAGAATTTAGAATTCCCAGACTCCTTGGGTTTCACTGGGATGTGCCAGCGGGAGAGGGACATGGGGCCTGGCTTCAGGTCTTCCCATTCTCTTCCCAGCACTGTCAGTAAAGCAAGAGGCTGGCAAGACCCTTCCAAAAAAGAAGGGTGGCTAGACAAGAGGCTGAGAGTGGAAGGCAAAGGGGAGAAGTAAACGAGAGGGCAGAGGCCCTGCCTCCTGGCTTCCCCACCTCCCGCTTCAACGCCTGCCCTGCTCATGCCCCTGTGGTCTCCCTCCGCTCTCCCTGGGTACACCCTTGCTACTCACAACAATGTCCAAGGGCCAGCAGCACCACCTGAGAACTTGAAATACAGGTTCTCAGACCCCACCTCAGAGCCACTGAATCAGAATTTGCATCCTAACCACAGCCCCAGGTGAGCCCTTCAAACTACCAGTCTGGGAAGCAGTGGTCTACAGTGCTCCCTTGGGCAGTGGTGGGCGTTCTCCTTGTACTGTTGCTTCTGGAGTGCAGTTTATGGACAGGGGAGGGAGGAGACAGCACTTACTACTCAGTCTGGTTCCAGGGTCCTTGGTCATTCATGGCAGAGTCTGTGGATGGAGTGAGCACCAACCCCTTTGCAGTATTACCATTCCCTCCTGAGGAAGGTCTTCCTTGGTCCTGGCCTCCTTTGGATGCCCTGGGGTACAATGGTCAGAATGTCCCCTTAGATACTCCCTGAGGATGCAGGGAGGAAGCAGCTGTCCTCATCTCTCAGCACTCCTGGGATGAAAGAGGCTGCCCTGGGCAGGGGTGGGGTCCCCTGGGTCCTCAGTTGTAAGCTTCCCTCTGATGTCATTAAGGTCGTTGAAATCAGGACCACATCCTACATGAAGGGTGGGAAATAGGGACACCAGGAGGGTACAGAACACACAATAGGATGGACCCAGTATCTGGTCCACCTCCACATGTTTCAGGAATGAGCCACTGGTAGGTCTTGGGGAGGGGTAACTTGTTCTTGGCCTGGGCAGCTGGAAAGGAAGTTCAGACAGTCAGATGGTCCCATCAAGGATCTGGGTCTGCAGTGAGTGAAGCAGAGCAGGTCAGAATTCCTACTGGCCAAGGTGGTATCCTTGTCCCCAGCAGCAGAGACAACAGGGCAAGTGGTGGCATCTGGTGTCCACACTGGTGGCCACAGTGTCCTAGCCAGGAAGTCCCTGTCCCATGACCTCAGCTGTCTCTCTGGCTGCCTGTGGTCCCCACCTGTTTCCCTTCAGCTCTCTAGATTCTGCGAGGGGCCCATGTCCTGCCCCAGGCAGGCAGAGTCCAGGCCTGTTGTAGGCACATTTCTGATCATTAAAGGGCAAGGATGGGGAGAGAATATGGTGCTGGCAGAAGCTATGTGGCATCTGGGAAATTTTAGCCCAGTTCCCCTCACTCAAAGCAGCAGAGAGAGGCTGCACCTGCCTCTCTCATGAACGCTTATGTTCCTAGAACACACCTCTGCCAAAATACTTGTCACCTGGTGTTAGTCGAGCAGCCTCCTCCTTCATTTGCTTGTGGGTATTTGGAGGGCAATTCCTATTTCCTATGTGCCTCAGTTTCTCCACCTTTCATAGAAGAGATTGGGTAAGATTATTTCTAAGACTGCTTCCCCTTAGAAATTGGGTCCCTGCATTCAGCCTATCCATCGTTCATCAAGCATGTTTTCCTGCAAGGCTCTAGCAGGGTTACAGACCATGGGAAACTGAGGCCCAGAGGGAGGAAAGATGAATTGCCCAAGACAAAACCAGAATTCAAGTGAGGAAAGGCATGTTTATATTGCTATGGGACTCCAAAGTCTGCAACAAGAATTGATGCTTGTTTTTTAGAGGGAGCCCTTGCCTTTTGTATTTGAGCATTTATTTTCCCATCAATACCCATTAATAATTGGAGGAGGTGGGCAAAGACTCTAGCAAAGGTTCCCAGGTCTTCCTGGATGTGTTCAAAATGGAGACATACCACCCAGGTGATACCATAAGTTGGAGGAGGTTTTGGGCAGTCCCACCCTGCCCACACTCACAACCCCTCTAGGACCTAAGGAAGAATCACTCAACACATGGGCCACATTTAGAAATCACTGAACCTTGCTCCCTGTTCACTGTCAGTAGTTATTGAAAGAAAGAATAAATGGACCTCAATTTTCTCATCTCTAAGCAAGAAGGTTGGACTGGAATTAACAAGAGTATTCTTGAAGTTCTTTCCAGCTCTGACAGCCTCACGCATCACTCAGTGACTGTGAAACTGGATTATGTAAGGTCTTGTGGCCTCACCAATTGTTTGGCACGTCCAGTCTTCTTCGCCAGCTGGATAAGGATGTGCCTGAGGGCAGGGATTGTGCCAACACCCACCAGGTACACGTGAGTCAGTGTCTGCGCTGTGTGGCGGGCCAGGTCTGCCCTTGCTGTATCAGATGCCCCATCTCACAGCCCTCAGCCACCCTCTGCCCTCAGCCCTGCAGTCCTTTTGTGGGCCTAGGGCTTCTCCCACACTGTGATAAGGGTTGCCGGGACAGCTCGCCCTACAGGCAGGTGTGCACAGCTCAGGAGGGCAGGACAGTCCAGGAACTCGTGCTGCAGCAGCCCTCGGCCACGCCACGGGGCAGGTATGTGGGGTGCAGGGTGGGGAGGCAGGAACATACACACTTCCCAGAAGCTCCCCATGCAATGGAGGTCAGCTCAGCAACATGTCCTGACTTTGGGTGGGGACACAGGCCCTGGGGCCTTGAGCCTGAGCCGGAGAAAGAAGGAAGGGGCAGGGCTAGAGCTATGGGTCACAGCCAAGAAGGGCTTCAGGGTGCCCCCGGGTAGGGGAGAGGGTAACTAACAGGGAATGAGGAGGAGATAGCACAAGGGCAGAAATGACCGAGCGGGGGCTTTCTCTCAGAGGCTTGAGGTCTCCGTGTCCCGGGCCCTGGCATGGACACAGCCTGCTCTCTGCCTCAGCCCCTGAAGGCTGCCAACAAGGCAGGTGCTTAAGACAGCAGCTCGCTGAAGTCTGGGAACATTGGCGCATAATTGGCTTGTGGGACTAGAAACAACTGCTGGCAGAATGATCATCCACATCACAGTTTCTAGAAAGCAACTCCTAGATCACATTCTATTTCAGAGAACCCCTCTCTCCAGATCCTTCCTTCTACCTTCTGGCTCCTCACTCTTCTCTCTGAGGTTGCCTGAAATACAAAATCCCTGTTCTTATTATTATTTATTTATTTTTTGAGACAGAGTCTCACTCACTATGTCGCCCTGAGTAGAGCACCATGGCGTCTGAGCTACAGGAGCTGAGCCAAAATCCCTGTCATTTAAAAATGCAGGATGATTTATCTCCCATCACTCTGGCCCAGGTGTAGGGTGAGGAGTTACAGGGGAGTGTGCCTTTCACAGCTCCTTTAAAACACTATCCCATGGCTCAGCACCCACAGCTCAGTGGTTAGGGCACCAGCCACATACACTGAATCTAGTGGGTTCGAACCTGGCCCGGGCCTACTAAACAACAATGACAACTGCAACAACAACAAGAAAATAGCTGGGTGTTGTGGCGGGTGCCTGTAGCCCCAGCTACTTGGGAGGCTGAGGCAAGAGAATAGCTTAAAGGCCAAGAGTTTGAAGTTGCTGTGAGCTGTGACACCACAGCACTCTACTGAGGGCAACATAGTGAGACTCTGTCTCAAAACAAACAAACAAAAAAACATTATCCCAGAGAAGCGGATCTTTGCTTTTCTGAAAGGAATTCTGTCTTCCACACCAAGTGGCTCAACTTGGAGGCTCCCTTTTAAAAATAATATATTCCGGCAGTGCCTGTGCCTATGGCTCAATGAGTAGGGCACCAGCCCCATATACTGAGGGTGGTGGGTTCAAACCCAGCCCCGGCCAAATTGCAACAACAACAAGAAAAAATAGCTGGGCATTGTGGTGGGCGCCTGTAGTCCCAGCTACTCAGGAGGCTGAGGCAAGCGAATTGCCTGAGCCCAGGAGTTGGAGGTTGCTGTGAGCTATGTGATGCCACAACACTCTACCGAGGTCAATAAAGTGAGACTCTGTCTCTACAAAAAAAAAAAAAAAAAATATATATATATATATATATAATATATATGTATGTATAATTATATATAATATAATTATATATATTCCTCCTTATTAAAAAAGCATCAATCTGTACATCAATACACAATAAAAACATCAATATGGAAAAGGCTGGCTAGCCCAGTAAGCAATCAAGAGCTCTGAGCAGCATGGGGTAGCTGGGATTGAAGCTTGGGCTGCCACTGACAGTTGTGTAAATTGTGCTGTGCCTGGGCTCCACACCTGTCATGTACACCAGAGCTGGCAGGTTCAAATTCAGCCCGGGCCTGCCAAACAACAATAACAACAACAACCAAAAAATAGCTGGACATTGTAGAGGGTACCTGTAGTCCCAGGTACTCGAGAGATTGAGGCAAGAGAATCACTTAAGCCCAAGAGTTTGAGGTTGCTGTGAGCTGTGACACTATGGCACTTTGCCCAGGGCGACCCTACTCTATCTAAAAAACAAACAAAAAAAAAAAAATTGTGCTGCATCTGGTGCTGACATCCCAGGATTGGAGAAGGCCCAGAAGGGGCATGGCAGGTACAGAGTGGCCTCTCCTCTCCTTGGCAGCAAAGAGCACCAAGGGCAAGCCTGTCTGTCCCCCCACCAGCTGCCCACCCTCCCCACACTGGTGTTTACAGCTCCCTGCATCACTGTCACTGCCCCCCCCACCTCTTATGGCTCATTCACCTGTAGCTCTGTGCTCAAGCTGGGCAGGATTTTGTCAGCTAGGAAGAAAGGAGGAGAAGGTTAAAGGGAAGGAAGTTAAGTCCAAGGTGGGCCGATTCCAGAATGTCTAGGCTGGGATCAGCTACAACCCTCCCAGTGTTCAGACAAGGGGGTGGGGGTGGGGGGCGACAAAGAGAGTGACTAAGTCAAAAGCACGCCAGCCTTGTAGGGAATCCTTGCAAAGTGCAGAGGAGATACAATGACAGCAGGCACACCCTCAGGGTACCTGCTCCAGAGGGGATGTGGCAGGACATCTCCCAGTATGTTTCCCACTTACAGGCCCTCGTTTGTGAAGCCTGAAGGCTGCAGCCATCTTGCCACCATAGTAACAATGACATGCTCAGTGATACATCCTGACAAACAGCTGGCAGCTGGGGTTTGCAAACTTGGATTTGCAACTTTATTAGAGGGTTGGGTCGATAAGATTTTCCTTTAATGAAAAAGAAATGAGGTGGAATAGTTTAAAATAAAATATCAGACCTTATTACACACATTATAAGGATAAGTTGTGTCTGGCTTAGGTGCCAGCCACATACACAAGAGCTGGTGTGTTCAAATCCAGCCCGGACTTGCCAAACAACGACAACTACAAACAAAAAAATAGACGGGTGTTGTGGCGGGCACCTGTAGTCCCAGATACTCGGGAGGCTAAGGCAAGAGAATTGCTTAAGCCCAGGAGTTGGAGGTTGCCGTGAGCTATGCTGCCACAGCACTCTAACCAGGGCGATAGCTTGAGACTCTGTCTCAAAAAAAAAAAAAAAGGATAAGTTGTGTCTCTGAGGGCTGTGCCTGTGGCTCAGCGAATAGGGTGCCAGTTCCATATACTGAGGGTGGCGAGTTCAAACCCAACCACGGCCAAACTGCAACAAAAAAATAGCAGGGCGTTGTGGTAGGCGCCTGTTGTCCCAGCTACTTGAAAGGCTGAGGCAAGAGAATCGCCTAAGCCCATGAGTTGGAGGTTGCTGTGAGCTGTGATGCCACAGCACTCTACCAAGGGCAACTAAGTGAGACTCTGTCTCTAAAAAAAAAGAAAAAAGTTTGGCAGTGCCTGTGGCTCAACAGAGTAGGGCACCAGCCCCATATGCCAGAGGTGGTGGGTTTAAACCCAGCCCTGGCCAAAAAAAAAAAAAAGTTATATCTTTGAACAACTTTGTTTCAATTATGAGTACATAATCTAGATTTGATTGTGTGTGTGTGGAGATCATTGTGCAATGTGGCCTGAGACCCATTTGACAAACCAACCACCCAACAAGGGCTTTTAAACATGAGTACTTGCCAAGTGGAGGAAGAGATATCGAGCCTGGATCAAACTCCAAGATTCAAGTGCCACCTTCTCCCATAGCAAGAAAAGAGTTGAGGATGGACCCCTCACTCAATACTGCACTAAGTTTGTCTATTCATAAAATACCACGCACACAAAATCTCCCTCAATTCTCACTGCGAAGGATTAGTGTTCTCAACTGAGAGATGGGCATAGGAAGGTCTTCCTAGAAGAGCACAGAGGACATTAGGGACGATGCCGGGGAGCTCCCAGCACCCCAGCACTGCTCTGCAGGGAGCAAGGCAGCCAGCTCACAGATGGGGAGGCCCGGCCCCTCATCTCAGCTCTCTCCTACCTCTGCTCATGGAGTGTTTAAGGCGAAGCTGCTGCCTCAACAAAGAGCCTTTCTCAGCTGACTGGGGTGGAGGGAATGCTTCTGTTGCCCTGTGAAGGTTCACTTAAAATGAATGAACAACAAATAGATTAATAGGAGAAAAAGGCATACAAATTTGTTAATGTGCATAAGCATGAGAGCCACACAATATATGAGACTCAAAGAGGGCCAGTTGGCTGAAGCTTAAGTAGTACCTCTTCACAGTGGAATAGGAAAGGGGGTAAAGATAATTTTAAGAGGTAGTAAATAGTCTCAGGGGAGTTGAATAGTTGAATGGACCAGGAAGCAGACATTATTAACATAGGTTATGGGAATGTGAGGGGCAAAACCTCGGTGAACAAAGGTTCACACACACACACACACACACACACACACCCCTTTGATGAGGTGCATGCATGGCTTTAGATCTCATAGGTCCCTCAAAAAAAAAAACCTTTTTTTTTTTTTCTCCCACAGCAAGAAAGGAGTTGAGGATGACTTTTTTTTTTTTTTTTTTTGCAGTTTTTGGCCAGGGCTGAGCTTGAACCTGCCACCTCTGGCATATGGGGCCGGCACCCTACTCCTTTGAGCCACAGGCATTGACCCCCAAAAAATTTTTTAAATTTTTATTCACAGGGCAACACCTGTGGCTCAGTGAGTAGGGCACCAGCCCCATATACCAAGGGTGGCGGAAACTCAGCCCTGGCCAAACTGCAACAAAAATAGTGGGGTGTTGTGGAGGGCCCCTGTAGTCCCAGCTACTTGGGAGGTTGAGGCAAGAGAATCCCCTAAACCCAAGAGCTGGAAGTTGCTGTGAGCTGTGACACTATGGCACTCTACCGAGTGCAACAAAGTGAGAGTCTGTCTCAAAAAGAAAAAGAAAAAAGAAAAAAAATGTATTTATATTTTGCGTTTTAGAGATGGGGTCTTACTCTGTCATCCAGGCTGGAGTGCAGTGGCATCATCCTAGTCCTCCTGCTTCAGCTCCTGAGCAGCTGGGATTACTGGCAAGAGCCGCCATGCCCAGCAATGTCATCTTAGAGAACAAAGTCACACAGGTGACTACTCAAAGCTGCCCTCAAAAGAATAGATGAAGAGTCTGTGTGTGGGGATGGTTTTTAATTAAGGTTTTTAATCTTTTCTCTTCCACAGTAGGCAGTTGATCTTTTCTGGTTATTTGATAAGATTCCTAGGGAGGGAATAGTAAAACAATTGCATTTCTTTTGGAAAGAAATTTCCCTAGTCAGATAAGGAGATTCCAGAAAGACTCCCTCAGGTGGCGCCTGTGGCTCAATGGAGTAGGGCGCTGGCCCCATATGCTGGAGGTGTCAGGTTCAAACCCAGCCCCAGCCAAAAATTGCAAAAAAAAAAAAAAAAAAAAAAAAAAAAAAGCAGAAAGAATCCCTCGGTTTTACGGGGGGCGGGGGGGGGCATAAATAAGAGGCGGGTGATGGGGGGCGGGTTGTGTGAAGCGGGGGTACCCCAGACGGGTGAGGG
>CAUYPK010043993.1:0-31808 GCA_963574355.1 Loris lydekkerianus
GCTGGCCCGACGCGCCCGGGGTGCGCGGTGACGCGGGGCGTAGTGTGGGAGGGGTGGGGGCGTGGGGGGCGTGGGTGGGGACGGGGGGTCATGTCTGGGAAGGGAGGGGAAGGAGAGAGGAAGGAGGGGAAGAGAGGAGAAGTGAGGGAAGGGAGGAGAAGTGAGGGGAAGGAGAGGGGAAGTGAGGGCAAGTGAGGGGAAGGAGGGGAAGGGAGGAGAAGTGAGGGGAAGGAGGGGAAGGAGAGGGAAAGGAGGGGAAGGAGAGGGGAAGGAGGGGAAGGAGAGGGGAAGGAGCGGAAGGAGAGGGGAAGGAGGGGAAGGCGGGGAAGGAGGGGAAGGAGGGGAAGGGAGGAGAAGTGAGGGGAAGGAGGGGAAGGAGGGGAAGGAGGGGAAGGAGGGGGAGGGAGGGGAAGGGAGGGGAAGGGAGGGAAAGGAGGGGACAGGGACGGAAGAGAGAGGAATGGGAGGAAGGGGGACGAACAGGGGGCATATCAAAAGGAAGAAACATAACAAGAGCAAGAGAACAATAAAGGTGAGGTAAGATGTCATGGAGAAACATGATTTCTGGATTTGGAAGGCCTGGGTTTGAGTGTTTCAAACACCCCTAGAGTCTGACCACTGCAACGTTTCCTTACCTTTCTATCCACAACCACCCAGGCTACAGAGCCATAGTCCCCAACCCCCAGACCAAGGACTGGTGCTGGTCCGTGGCCCGTTAGGAACTAGGCTACACAGCATCACCACCTGAGCTCTGCCTCCTGTCCCGCCCCATAGCCAAGTCTGTGAAAATACAGTCTTCCATGAAACCAGTCCCTGGTGTCAAAAAGGTTGTGGTCCATAGCCTGTCAGGAACCAGGAGCACAGCAGAAGGTGAGGGACAGGTGGGTGACCAAGTGAAGCTTCATCTGTATCTATAGTTGCTCCCACCACTCACATCACCACCTGAGCTCCATCTGCTGTCCTATCCTACCCTCCCCCAACCCCATGGAAAAAGAGACTTCCATGAAAACAGTCCCTGGTGCCAGAAAAGTTGGGGACCACTGCTATAAAGCACCTCCCCACCTGCTCTATGCCTCATGAACTGACTCTACCCTCATACCAAGAGGGGAAAGCTCCATGTAACAACTCAATCTCAATAAATCTCCTATCACAGAGATAGAGTCATGATTAGACACTCTCTGGTCCAGCATAATGAAACATATAAGGACCAGAAATGTGAACTCAGTTGCCCATAATCCTGGGTAGATCCCATTTTTTCAGATTTCTGTATTCTCATATTCATGATAATATATTATGTTCTCTAGTTTTCTATAAGCCACTTTTCTGAGTTTTACCCAAGCTTGGCCCTTATTGCCAAGAGCTGACAAATGAGATCCCAGAGACAATAAATGTACAGCTGAATGGTTAAAGCACAGATTAATCTGACTGCTTCCTGGACTAAGCCATAGCATGCAGGTCCATGAAGCAAACTCAACAGCCCTACTCCAAATCATCCCTCAATGACTGTGTGACACACCAGGTCTCAAAAATAAATAAAAAGGTACTTCAGACAAATTCCAGATCTTTAAGATTTTACATACTGCGGATCCTCGTGGTGGCATACGCTGGGATCATGGAGTCCACGGTTAGCTCAGGATGCAAAATGCAGCCATGGGTATAGGCGTCCATCGGCAAGGAGTCAAGCAGCTCCCGGTAATGCTGCACCCGGGGGTAGTACATGCTTCCTTTATCCGGCATTAACCTGGGTGTTCTTTCTACAACACACACACAAATATTGGAGAAAAAGTTACAAATGACTTGTCATATCCAAAAGTAAAAATAAGAACCTTAAGCCTTCATAATTAACATGCTTAACATATTAGCACATTCAAAAGATAAAAGTCTCCAGATCCCAAACCATGATCACACTGGTTGCCTCTCACTGTGCCTTGCAAACTGCTACTCAACCCTCAAGGTACAGATATCTAGAACACGTCTTCCATGAAGCCTTCCCTGGCATTGCACAAGTGCCGACAGCTGACTGGCTCCAACGTGCCTTCCTCTGTGTACCCACGTACTTATTAGTGCATACTCTAGCATATCCCTCATCACACTTCAATTCATTGTTTGTACATTTTTGTCCCATGAACCATCTCCAGGAAAAGGAACCTAGGATCCAGGGTCTAACACAGTCGATCCCACACTTTAAGCCCCCAGCAAAGGCTGGTTAAGTGAATGAAGACTTATATAATAAGATAATCATGAGCCACTCTTTTCCAGTTGCCAACCACCACCAAGAGTAACCTTGCTGATACCACATGAATGTGAAATGACAGTCTATATAGATTGGGAAAGGCCTTTATTCAAATACCACAGTTGTACTTTCCCCAGGAATTCCTAGACATTTTTCTCTGGAAAATATATCCTCATGTGCTAAAGTATAGACTTCATAAGGCCAGTGAGCATGTCTCGCTCTCTATTAAACCCCAATGCCTAATATTTGATAAAAAAGTGTTTAATAAATTATAGTTAATGAACATATTCCCAAATTTCCAGTTATTAATGAGTACAATGAGATATGTGGCTGACAAGTTCTTCCCAGGTTCCACACATGATTAGAGGCAGAACAAGAACTAAAGGCATCTGACCCCCAATGTAATAGTCTGTTTTATTATGCCTTCACAATATCTCCAAAGGCTTTACATTCCAGAGACCATCTGCAAACCATAAAAGTGCAGGATGCACCCCAAAGGTCAGGGCTATGTTCTTCAGGTTCACAGACTACCTCCGGCTCTGAAACTGCCCCTGAAAAATGACAACTAGCTTATTACAACCAGCAACTAGAACAGCCTTAACTCTATTTATCTCTTAGTTTGAGTTATTTAATTTATAATCCTTTGAGCATCTCTTCTTTGTAAGTTTTAATAATTCAGGGTTGGTTGCCATCAATAGAACATTTCAGGCAAGATCTCATAATGCCAAAGTAGAACAAGCTTTTAAGCCAGCAAGCTATTTCTGACTCTTTAAGAAGAAAGAAGGGCTGAAACATACTCTTCTTAGTAAAGAATCACAAAAATGGAAAAATGAGTATCCAATGTATCCAATACTAAACCAAAAGATAAATAACTATACCCCCACATAAGGAAAAAAACAAAATCAATTCAAGTGAGGGACAGGGGGAGGTAGGGAGAGAGGTGAGGGGGAGGGGGAGTGGTAAGCTCTCGCCTAATTGGCAGAACACACGCCCTAAGCCAAGGGCTCAACTATAACTTAAACATTACCTAACAAATATAAACAATGTAACCTAATCATCCGTACCCTCATATTAATCTGAAATAAAAAGAAAAAAAGATGACAAGTTAGGCATATACAAAAAATAAAAATAAAAAAGAACGAGAAATGAGATAGATTGCTCCTCAAACCAGTAGGCAAATGTCTAATTCCCTGACAAGAGTTCAATTCTGAAGGCTGTGTTAGGATAACCAAGAATGAAGCATCAGCTCCACGCTGCTCCTCAACTGAATTTACTCAACTAGTGTGCACTTTACTGCTGATCTCATGTGGAAGGAGGCAGGTAAGTCACCATGCATGGGAAACTCAGACTCTAAGCAATGCAGACCTAACAGCAACTTCAGATTCACTTTTCAGGACCTCAGTATATCACCAGGACCTCAACCAATGCATGGTAGACATCTCCATGAGGATGATGGACTGGAAACCTTGAAATTCTAAGTTCTTTACCCTTCATGTGCCACTGATCTCAAAACTGCTATGTTCTTAAGTGCATAAAATGTATGACACAGGATTGCAAAGGAAACAGATATTAAAATATAATGATCAAAATAATTTTAAATTATAAAATGTTGATATGCATGCCTCTTTATTAACATATCATCAAAATCTAGGTCTGATTACCATAATTTCCAAGTATTAAGAAATCTGTAACTTAATATGCTGTGAAAACATCTGTGATCTCTATTGTTAACAATGTCACAGTCGCTCCTGATATTGCTATGGAGTATGCGCACATTGGTAATGGAAAGAAATGATAAATTTCTGTTAGAAATTAGTGAAAATAAAGATACAATTGTTCCTAATAAAATAGCTCAAATCAACTGAATTCTACCCATAAATGCCTAAGAGTGACAATTCTCAAAGTGGTCTAAGGGTCCCCGGGCTTCCCCAAGACACTTTCAGAGGATCCACAAAGTCAAAGCTATTTTACAGCAGTACTGAGATATTAATTGCTTTTCTACTCTTACTCTCTCTCAAGTGTACAGAAGAATTTTCCAGAGGCTACGGGAAAAGTGGAACTACATCACTCTGACAGCTAATGAAATGTGTACTTGAGTATTATAATGTTTTAAAGTTTTCATAGTTTTAATTTCTAAGTGATAAATATTAAAAGCTATGACCCACATAAACAAAAATTGTTGGGTGTCCTCAATAATTTTTAACATAAAGGGGTCCTAATACCAAAAAGTTCAAGAACCACTGCTTTAGAGGTCCAGGAACCTCAGGTTGATAACCAAAACTGGAACTGAATTTTCAAATGTTTCTCAAATTGTCAAATCTATGGCTACTGTCTCTGGCTGCTCTCTGGTGCCAGGCTGCCAGGCCCGGGGGCTTTTCTCCAGAAAAGCATACCACCTCCTTCCCAGTGAAGTGAATGACAGCAAGAAAAAATGTCTAATTGCTTTCTGGAGAAGTTCCATCTGGACAACCTTGAATTCTTCAAAGGAGGACAAATGTTTAAATCCATGAGAATAATTTTCTCCTATTCAGTGTGCCATTACTATCTACTTCCTAAAGTATTTTATCAACTGGGGCATAGGACCCTCACCTAACCCAAGATCCCTTCCATCACACTTTCTCTCCTTGTGCATGTCAAAGACACAATGTTTAGTGTCACACGGGCACTGTGCCGCCACCCTCCTCCTCACACCCAAGCACAGCAGTGACCACTGCCTCTGGAAATAGAGTTTTTCAAAAGACAACTGGGAATGTCCTTTGAATTATACATGAGGTCTTCCGTCTCTATCCCATCCTATTTTATTTTCTAGTCCTACCATACAGCTCTTTATCATACTACTAACAAGAATGTTTTCCCAGTAATCTACCTCAATCAGGAGTAGGGAAGCAATACAGGGTATACAAAGGAAGGACAGGGAATCAAGGAATTTAAGAAGCAGGCAATGAGAGGAGGCCCCAGCATTGGAGAATGGAGTTACAACAGTGGATTGCCAGGCGTGGTGACTAAGCTAGAAAGATAAAAAATAAATAAATGAGCTGGCACAAGACTTAACTTCTTAGAAAAACTGAGTAAGGCACAAAGAAGGTCTTGTATTACATATAAATTTAGGGAGCAAATTATAAATAAGCAGAATGACATAATACAGAAAAATAATAAACAGCAGGAGAAACAAAAAGCAACAAAAAAAAAAAATCAGAAACAATCAAAGTATTCTGCAGCCATTTAATTGAGACAAATGGTCCTGTATAATCTCAATTCTCTGTACTACTGACCATAATAACAATGTCTCTGAGCCATTAAAACACACACACACAAAAACACACACTCTACATTTGACTTCCCCAAGAGCAAAAATTAAATAAACAAATTAGGAGTTCAAAGGCATAAGCTTCCATTTAAATACAAATGGGGGGGGGGGAAGCATGGTGTCAAATTATGTAAATTCACTCTATGCATTCAGGATTTTCTGGGACACAAATTTGTACATTATTTTCAATAAATATTATATACTATACATTAAATGTTTTACTACTTCTAATTGGTATAATTAAGAGTTTTAACAGAAACATAGGCAACAAAAGAGGCAAAAAGTCCTCTATAGACCGTTTTCTCCAGTTATTGGATACACATAATATAGACCTAGGGCCTGTGTGTTATAATACCCCTACTTATCTGGGACTCGCAAAGAATTTTTTAAATATTACTTTTAAAAGCAACTTTCAGTTGCTTAAAATCATTAGCTTTAAAGACTCATTTTCTTTTCCTAACCATAGATCATTTTCTCCACACTTCATGCTCATCTGAAATTTCAGTAGTTGTGCAAAAAGACATATGATCCAACTTACACATAAGTTGAATAAACTTATAGACATACATGAAATGAAATACAGTATTTTATCAATAATACACAACTTAAATACATAACTATGTTTAACGTAAGTATGACTTTAGAATTAATGTTCTTTTTATTTATTTGTTTTATTTTATTTTATTTTTGAGACAGAGTTTCACTTTGTCAACCTTGGTAGAGTACCATGGCATTACAGCTTACAGCAACCTCAAACTCCTGGGCTCAAGCAATTTCCTGGCCTCAGTTTTTCATTTTTAGTAGAAATGGGATGGTCTCGAACTTGTGAGCTCAAGCAATCCACCCACCTCAGCCTCCCAGAGTGCTAGAGTTACAAGCGTTTAAAATGGTACTTTTGAATTTCAATAATACTGACAAAATTGTAACTATAAATTTCTATCTCCTAATCAGACTTATATGTGATTTTATTGTCACACCAGAATAATTTGATTATTTCCAAACCAAATTGTTTCCTAAAACTTCTTTAAAAGATATACATAGATAAAAGATACGGACATGATTTTTAGAGAACTGCTGTATATTAAATTACCAAAATTCATTATTCACCATACATCACCCTTAATTGCAGACTGCCACCAAGTTATTTGGTAGTAATATATGTTCTAGTATTTTATAGCTATTTTTGATGAATATCTGAAATAAAATTTATTGAAAGAGATGATAATAATACAAGAAATAGCTAAATTTTAAGATCCATATTAATGTGCATATTCACCTTGTCACATACACTGTTCCTGAGTGGATGTGACAACTGTTCTTTGAGAATACAACTATTCTTTGTTACAGACCCAGATTGAAAAAGCTATCATGTATATGAAAAACAGTCTATAAAATGAATAGGAATAACAGCATAGACATACATTAAGGACAGTTTGGAATTACTATCAAACTTATAGAAAGAAATTATCTTTGTAAATCAACAATGATTTGGGATCTTTGAAATATCTCTGAAGCATCCCAGGACCTAATTAATATCCAAAACTGGTTTACTGGAAGAATGAATGAAGAGATAGCCCTTGGACAGCACTCAGCTGGGCAACTGAGTATTTCTAAATTCCTTCATTGGTCTAAATTTTGCCCTCAGGAATATCATTCATGTCTAAACCATTCTTCCATGATTGCTTAAAAAAAAAAAAAAAAATCAAACATAGTTATTATCCAACTTAAATATGTATTATTTCATGCTAAGATTTGAAAATGATTCTTTTGGCTGTCAACTTTCTCCACCCAAACTACCAATTATTTAATGAATTATCTCAAAAGTGCAAGGATGTAAATATATAAATACTGATATATAAAAAGCTTGAGAAAAGTTGAGAACTGTCTAATCCCCAGCTGGGGGCAGATAGCAAATAAAAACAAAGGAGATGCCAGTTCACCACATTCTGATCTTTAGACGAACGCTACACTTAATTAAGTCTCCTATCATAACCATTGGCAACTATACATCTCATGAAAACCATCCACTTTATAACCATTCTAACTTGTCAACATTCCTCAAAGATTCATCCACACCTGGAAAACATGCCAAATGTTCCAACCAGCCCAGAATGCAGAGGTTACAACTCATCCTGATCTATATAGAACCTATAATTTTCGAAAAACCTGACATCAACATCCATCCTCCTCCCTCCTTTAATACAGATGATTTTTAAAAACAAAATTCACATGTTGCATTTAGCTTTGTTAGACTTTATCTTATTTTTCCATTTTATTATTGTTCCATGAGAAATGTTTTATAAGACAATCATCTTAACTATCCCGGCTTTTCTGTCACTTACAAAAGTAACAGTACTTACATCTTTATTCAAGTCATTTACATAATTGTTAGGCTCGAGTCAGAGAACAGAAGCCTATAGGAACACCCCAAGGGATCCCTATCCAGGCTGACATCTATTTCAATAATTCATTTTAATAATTCATAATATTTATTAAGGCATTGGGGATACAGCTTTTAATAAGATAGACACTGTTTCCGACTTTGATACTTACAGTGCTATACAACTTATTTGAAACATTAAACATAAGTATGATAAAAAATATGATAAGTAAAATGAGAGCCTATACCTGCAGGGTCAACTTTGTATAAGAAATGTGTAAATATCAGGTTCATATCCCGGACAAACCCCCCATAAAGAAATGTGTAAATATTTCAATATGGTAGCTTATTCATCTTCAAATGTGCATTTCTATCTTCTAGCCATATTTGCTCCTTTATTCCATAAGTGTATATTATTGAAGTAATTTCAAATGCTCCACTTAAATCAAGATAAACTATATCTAGATCATGCCTGGCACATAATGCAAATTTTTGTAAGTGTCAATGACATTCTCCAGTACTGCAAAACTTAAGCCGGTTCCTTTTACTGAGATATTCAAAAACTTAAAATACATAGTTAAAAAACTTTTGACAACCTATTCTAGAATTCTGCCAGATTTAAAATCAGTAATTTAGAGCAGTGCCTAAAGTTCAAACACTAATCTCTAACAGTATTCTCAAACTTAAACGTACATATGAATCACCTGGGGCTCCTGTTAAAACAAAGATTCCAAGTCAATGGACCTTGAGTGAGGTCTAAGATCCTGCATTTCTAACAAACTGCCAGGTGTTGCCAGTGCTGCCGGTGGATGGAACACACTTTAAATAGCAAGGACTGGTTGAATTCCTCTTCCCTGTCTTTGACACTGAGATGACATTGGTCTATCACTTGTCTAGCTTTTTCCCTATTCCTCCGTGAATTCTTAAAGATTATTCTGAGATAAACTTCATCTTGACTTCTAGACAGACTATCCTTGATTTATTATTATTCTCTTGTCATCTTCCTGTCTATGATAAATTTTAGGGTTCTTATTCTTAATTTTTTTTTTTTTTTTTTAGTCCTTTCCAATTGAATGACTATTCTGCAGGGAATAGACTGAAATTGGTTGAACTGAGTTGGTTTAACTTTTTTTTTTTTTTTTAGACAGAGTCTAACTCTTGCCTTGGGTAGAATGCAATGATTACAGCTCACAGCAACCTCAAACTTCTGGGCTCAGGAGATCCTTCTTGAGTATCAAGGACTACAGGTGCCCGCCACAATGCCACAGAGATTTTCTATTTTTAATAGAGATGGGGTCTTGCTCTTGCTCAGGCTGGTCTTAAACTCCTAAGCTCAAGCAATCCTCCCACCTAGGCCTCCCAGAATGTTGGGATTATAGACGTGAGCCAACGCACCCAGCCGGGCTGGAGGTGTTTTATCTCTGCAACTGATAAAACTGCCTCAACTAATCCAAAAGACAAACAGAATTCTAGTAACCAAAAACATTCAACAAGTTAATGGAATCATCAGACTAAAAGCTAGAACTCTTGACTGCTTACTTATTATAAAAACTCAGTCTATAGTTTCCGTATTTCCATCCTATCATTCAGTGCCTTCTCTAATTAAATAAATAGTAATCAAAAGGACAACTTAGCATTTCCTTTGTTTATTTAAATATAATGTAGCAGGACCCAAAATGTATTTGAGTTTTGTTATTATGTATAGTAATAGCAAAATGGAACACCTAAAAAAATTTTAAAAACCTAATAACAGTAACATCACTATGTTGTAAAGAATCATACTTTATATCATCGTATTTCTTAGAAGAAAGACAGTATAAAGTGAAGGTGTAAAGGAGGAGAAGGAGGTGAGGGGGAATGATGATAGTAGGAGCTGTAGTTCAACAATGCTACCAAAGATTTAAATATGATTTTCCATTTATTATGTCATTTTAAAGCTTTGACCATTTAAAAGAGAATTCTTACAAAATTATGTTTGTTCACATTACAATCACTTCTCTCAAGAAATATAAATTAATATTAAACATACTTATCCATTTCCAAAAAGCTCAGGATTAAGAAAAATTGTTTTAAATAAATTAACCATTTTCAGTACTGTACTGTGCCCACCATATAAACTTAAAAGGGATAGCAAGTAATAATGAAGAAAAAAAAATAATTCATCAAAATCTTTAGTTTTGACCAAGGCCACCATTAATCAGAACCTCCAATTACAGTCCTAAGTAGCTAACACTTAAGAATAGGGGCAGCCCCTTATTAATCTAATTCCCTGGGCTTCTGCCCACACTATTTAGGTTTTATACTCATTTTCTCTCCAAGTACCTCAGACATTTTCTGGTCCGAGTAATTTCCTTTCTCAGCTTCCTGAATTTGGGCCTAGATTCCGGTTTCATCCTACCCAATAAATATGAACAAATATGAACTGGTAGCAGGTGAAAAGTGACTGGATCTCATGCAGCTTCATTTTAGAAGAGCAGAGCTAAAACCTTGGAGCACCATGTTCTGTTTTCAGCTCTGCTGATGATCAGCTGTGTAATGATCTCGGGCAAATCACTAAAGCTACAGTTCACCTCAAAGAATTATTATTAACAAACAAGATAATATGTAGGTGGCAAAGACTATGGGAGACAGCTGGTGTAATATAAAAGACTCTGCCATAAAATAGCTATATTACTATGGACAACTCTTATTTCTCTTTCCTCACATATAAAATGGCAATAACTATTCTACCCTGACTACCTAAGTTATTTTGAAGACTGAATAGAAATTACAAAATGACTGGCACATAACAAGCTGTCAATAAATGATTACTTAAACGAACTATACAAATTTAAGCCCTATAATTCCTTAGTAAAGATGATTCAAATTATTCAGAAGTAACTGGGGCAAAGAACTCAAAGTATACTAATCTTCCTATTTTCCCTTGTCTAAGATGTATTCCTCTTTTTTCTTCTTACTGTTTTTAAGATAGAACCATTTGGTAGATTAGATGAAATTGATTGCACAGTGTATATTTTGAATCAATACTATGAATTTAAGGCTAATAAACCAACACAAACCACACATCTGCTGGGTTTTTGCAAGTAAATTTAAAAGTTTCCACATTAACATTTAAGCTGTACATAAAATTCTTTTAAATTGAGTTGCACTGCCTTATGCAAAATTTGTTATTGACTTATTTTATATTTGTCTGCTTATGGAAATGGAAAAGATATTTAATCTCTAAATCACCATCATAAAACCAGAGAGAAAGGAGGAGAGTGAGAGTGAAAGAGAGTGAGAGAGTGAAGGAGAGAGAGAAAAGGAGCACATATTTGTGTTGAAAGTAAATCCAAAAATCACAAATAGCCTTAACATTACCATCCAGGAAAGTCTGTTCAAGATAATCAATGATCTGAGTGGCCTCACAAATTATGTTTTCCCCGTGGATAAGGACAGGCACTTCTCCAGTTGAGTTCAAACGCATAAACCAAGGCTCATTGTGCTCACTCAGGGGCAGACTTACATCATGTTCCTCGCACTTCAATGCCTTTTCAGCAATTACCAAGCGCACCTGGAAGAGTTCAGACTGGTTACTACAACACATGTAAGCTTTCAATTAAATGACTTCCCTGGGTACCAGCTAAGCAGACTTTTATGGGTTTCCCTAATTATTAACATTATCGACAGTCTTTCTAATAATTCCTACTCCTGGAATTAACAAGTAGGATATATTCTAGCCTCTCCATCTAGATGAATTCGAGAGAAAAAAAAATTAATGAAAATGACTCTGGCTGTATTCATTATACAGTCACCGTCGTCGTCACCACTGTTCTTTGTATACTAAAGCTAATTATGCGTCCTCCCCAAACAAGAACTTGAAACCTGGGGAGTTTAGCCCTTGTTGAAGAGCGAATCCAAGAAAGAGTCAAGGAAGCGACTGTAGATTGTGCGGGGGCAGGAAAGCGCTTCCCTTTGCCTCATTCCCCAAGGCCCAGAGCGCAAGGCCTCCAGGCCACATGCTGAAAGCGATGCTTTTCCGTCGCATTTCTTGAGTGGCAAGTGCCTGAGTCACAGCCTTCCACCTCACACGGATTCTCCCGGCTCCCACCAAGGAGCGTTCCTGCCCCGGGAGCGCGCCCGCCGGGGCTGGGCTGGTGTCTGGGCGCGCGGGCGGCCCGGGGCGGGCCCGGAGGGAGCTGTCCCGGTGCTGAAACCCGATCCGCGCCGACCTCTGCAGGCGCGGCCTTTACCTTTTGAGAGCTGAAGGAATGCGTCCAGTGGTACAGAATGAGCTTAACCTCCGCGTCGGGCCGGCCTTCCGCGAGCAGGGGCGCGCCCCCTCGCTGCTCGTCGGGCCTGCGAGCCATTTCGGGGCGCGCGAGTGCGGAGGGCCTCGCCGGCCGCCCGGTGCTGCTCCCACCCACACTGCCCGCAGAGCGTCTGCAGGCTCCGCCCGACGCCTCCGGGGCCGCGCAGACGAACGGGACGCTGGGAAGTGTAGTTTCGCCGCCGAGAAGGCTGCGGGGCCGAGTCCGCCGAGACCCCCGATCGCGCGGCCACCTGCGGGGTGCCACTGAACTTTATTTAGGGGAAAAATCTACAATGTGAGTCGTTGGTTATTACGGTGAGTAAAGAAAAATGGTGACAGCAAATTTCTCATCGTTTTGGAAGCTGCTCAGGGATAACGGCAGCAATTTCCCGAGATACTTGGGGTACCTCTAAGAGAGCCGGTTCCTTCCCCGGAAAGGAAGTTCCAGTCAACAAAGCAACAGGAAAAGGTTCTATGAGTTTTCATTAGAAGATGCCACTATGCCCCTTCCCTCTATTCAAACGGTCTATGAAGCTAGTGTATGATGCCCCATGAGCATATCAATGTACACAGCTATGATTTAATAAAATAAATAAATTAATTAAATTTTAAAAAAAGATGCCACTATGAGTCATGCCAAAAAATAAATAAATAAATAAATAAACAACTAATAAGCAATGGCAATATAAAGTGGCCTAGCTGTTAAACAGAAAAATTTTAGAGTATTACCTGGGTCCATGACCTAGTTTTTCTGTTTTCTACCTTTTGGGGTGGAAATAATAATTTTATCTATCTCATATGTTTTTTGTGGAAATTGAATAAGTAACAAAAACGTTAAACACTCAAACTGCCTGGCGTGATGTACACATTCAATATTATTCCCAGGTTCAGTAGCCTTGTAAACATTTATAACTCTCATCAGAATCATAATTTTATACTAGTCGAGTTATTATTGTACATCTCTTAAAATTTGGCATCATAATAAATTGATAAAATTTCTTGTTCAGGAAATACACATACATAATGACCGTGAAATAAGTGCCTATGTAGTTTGTTCAGCTAATGTTTATGAAACATTCACAAGATTCCAGACATTTTGCTGCATCCTGGGAATACAAAGATGAGTAAGACCTAATACCTGCTACCAGAGATACAAATCTGGTGGCATAGACATCAGACAACGACGTAAATAGAAAACCACAATAAAGATAAGAACTGTCTTAGCGTGAACACAGGTGCCATGAGAAAGGAGGGCGGGCCCCCAACCCAGGTCAGAAAAGGGACTCTGGAAGACATGAAAGCTCATGGGGTGCTTCCTTCCCTTTGCAGCACTTCATCTGTTGTTCTTTATAATTCTTTTATAATTTGGAAACATTTTATGTCTTTTTATAACCTTTGCTTAATTCAAATGATAGAGAAAAAGTGAATCCCTCATCAAATTTGCTGTACAGTTCACTTGTAAGAGTAGAAGGGGAAAGAGTGAACCTTTGAATCAGACAGAATGGGGTTTAAATTCTAACTTTACCCCTAACTTGACCTCTCTTAAGCTTTCACATGATGATGTGATATGTATGCATAAAAATACATGCTGCCCCAGACTGCTGTAGGACTTCAATGAGAGGATATGTATATAAAGCACATAGAACACTGCCCAGAATGTCCTCATTGATAAAAATGTATGTGTAAAAGCCCCTCCCACTGACATGAGGGAAATATTATTAAATATATTACATTTGACCTTCTTGGAGCCTCTCTTATCTCTCTTCAGAAGAACTTCATTTTTAATTCTCCAACTCCAGATTCCCATATATACTTAATTTACTAAATCACCTCAATATTTGAATAAACTCAGCACTAATGGCAGGCCATCTGTCAGAACCAGCTGAAAGAATCCCAACAATCAACACTGAATACTTCATCCATCTCCTCTTACCAGCAGCAAAGCAAGTCAGTAAATATTAAAGGAACTGATTACTGTGCTGGTGTTTAGGACCCAGTATCACATATGTCATTGGGAGTATAAACATATACAGAACTTCTGCAGGGAAATTTATCAACTGCATTCAAAAATCATCAAAATGGGCATAATTTCTAATGTAGCAATTCTCTATTTTCAGTTTAACGAAGGAAGTAACTATGGAAAATTCTGAGAGTTGATCCTAAAAATCTGTTTCCCCTTTCTTCCATAGTAATAGAAATTTAGCTGGGCACATGACAGCTGAGAAAGAACACTGCATTTCCCAGGCTCACTGAAGCCAAATGGGGCCTTGTGACTATTCTAACAAAGGGGATGCTGTGGATATGCCACAGGGCAGGCTCTAGGAATCCTTCTTAAAGAGACATTCACCCTGTGCCTCTTCTTCATAACATCTTCCATCCTGCTTCCATGATAGTAGATGCTGACTTGGACCATGAAGATGGGGCCACATGACGGCTGGGCCATGCATTCGGAGGAAAATGAACTTCTAAAGACATTGGAGAGCACAGCTACCACACCAATCTCAGTCTGCAAACCTCCAAGCTTTTACTTGAAGAAACTAAACATCTTGATGAGGCGCTGGTATTGGTGCTTTCTGGATGTTATTGTCTTAACCTATCCTAAGATGTCAACCTTGTAAATATAGATGGTTTTTATTTCTTTATATTTCTGCATATTCTAATTTTTCTATAATGAATATGTGTTGCTTTTAGCTCTTAAAGATGTGAACAGAAAAAGACTATCATTAAGATGAGATAAGGAAAGATGGTGTTTGCTTATTTATTGCAATAAGAGAGAAACTGCTACATCTACTTTCAAGGATATATCTCTTTTACTTTCCATCCCAATAAAAGCCACTTTAGGTACTATAGCAGCCTTATTGTCCTCTAGGCCAGTGGTTCTCAACCTTCCTAATGCCACAGTGTATTTTCATTCTTACAAAGGATTTGGAACCCACAGGTTGAGAACCGCTTCTCTAGGCACAGTGGGTCATGCCTGTAATCCCAGTACTTTTGAAGGCTGATGGAGGAAGGTCACTTGAGGTCAGGAATTCAGGATTAGCCTGAGCAAGAGCGAAGCCCTGGCTCTACAAAAAATAGAAAACTTAGCCACATATACTGGTGTGTGCCTGTAGTCCCAGCTATAGGGAGGCTGAGGCAGTAGGATCCCTAAACGCAAAGAATTTGAGATTGCTGTGAGCTATGATGATGCCATCGCACTGTAGCCCAAGCAATAGAGTGAGACTGTCTCAAAACAAAAAAAAAAACCCTTATTATGCACTCACATTATTCAGAACTCCTATTATTTTGTCTTTATATTCTGTATCTAGCTGTCTTTGTACATCACAGTATTATCATGGGCTCCTGGAAGACAGGAGTCACATCCAGGTAAATTTATGTTTTCAATAAACATGTATTGAGTCCCAGGCACAATGCTATATATAGAAGATAGAGAGTTAAATGTCACAGTCACTAGCCTTAGGGAACCTAAGTGTGGAGGAAAAGAAATGAGATTTCAACAGTATAGTAATTAATTTGATACCTAGAAAACTGTAATAGAAATATAGACAAAGCCACCCAACACAGATAGTCTTCCCAAAAAAGGCAATAATCTTTACCATAAAACTAGTACCATACTGGTGCAATTACCAGTACATCCAGTACTGTGCTACCAGTCGTTCATGGTAGTTGATTGTTAAATCTTTAGGAATTTTGCAAGCTGGGTGTTCAACACAGCCGTTATTCAAAGTTAAATAAAATTGAGTTGCATTTACATAAATTATTTTGAATAAAGCTAGCAAATACTCAAAACTCATCACTTCCTGATTATTTTATGTTTATTATCTATCCTCTTGTACTTGTCTATAATAGCTCTATGATGGAAATAGTATATAAGGTTGTGCTACTAACTCTTCCTAACTCCCTGTTGAGTAATGTCAGATTAGTAACTTGAAATTGGCCACACGGGCCAATACTCCGGAGTATTTACATTACAGAAATCGATAAATCCTATCTATCATGTTTATTTTTTCCCAGAAAGCTGGTTGTTAGACATTTACCAGCATGCCACTAAATATATTCATCTTAGCTAGTATTGGATAAATTGTTTTGAGGATGTGAGAAAGAGGAGGAGGAGAACCTGGGTAACTCTGTGCATGAGTAAGTTTGTACACTGATCTGCTTTTGGTACCTTTTCTCGTCCCAACCAGCTTTAGTTCTGCTTCCCTCTCTGTTTCGTGGACACCCACTATGCTTATTACCTTTTCATCCTCTCCACTGTGATTAGACAGAAGGTACATGCACACATCAATCAGCCTGCTCTCAAACTCTGAGCACTATCTCTGCGGTTCATCTTCCCAGCAGCAAAACCATGAACTAGTAAACACTGAATAAACTGATTATTGCATTGGTGTTCAATATTAACACTTTATAAATGAAAAGCATAATGTAGAACTTCTGTGTCTAAAGATCACAGACCACTTTCTTTTTTTTTTGAGACAGAGTCTCACTTTATTGCCCTCAGTAGAGTGCTGTAACATCACAGCTCACAGCAACCTCCAACTCCTGGGCTTAGGCGATTCTCTTGCCTCAGCCTCCTGAGTAGCTGGGACTACAGGTGCCCTCTACAATGCCCAGCTATGTTTTTTGTTGCAGTTTAGCTGGGACCAGGTTCAAACCCGCCACCCTTGGTATATGGGGCCAGCGCCCTACCCACTGAGCCACAGGCACCATCCATGGACCACTTTCTTAAAATCTTACTTAGTCTTCATTAGAGTGGTAAGGTGGCCACTATTCTTAATTTATAGTTAAAGAAATGAAGTTTAGTAAATTTGAGAATAATCAAAAATCTTGGACCTAGTAAGTGACAGAACTATAACTCAAATTTTTTCACTACTAATCAAGTATTATTTTCTATTACATATACTAGCCTTAAACAAAAGACAGAAAGTTGGCCGGGCATGGTGGCTCGTGCCTATAATCCTAGCAATCTGGGAGGCCAACGTGGGTGGATTGCCTGAGCTGACAGGTTCGAGACCAGCCTGAGCCAGCAGGAGACCTCATCTCTAAAAATAACCAGGCATTGTGGCAGGCGCCAGTAGTCCCAGCTTCCTGGGAGGCCAAGGCAAGTGAACTGCTTGAGCCCAAGAGTTTGAGATTGTTATGAGCTATGATGCCACAGCACTCTGCCAAGGGCGACAAAGTGAGACTCTGTCTCAAAAAAAAAAAATTTTAAAAGACAGATAGTTGTGAACTTTCAAGCCATAGACAACCTGGGTGAACTTAGGGAAGAATATAGCCACCTTCTTAAAAATTAATCCTTGTAGGTGTATACAATTCTATTAGAGCACCTTTCAAACTACTGTGTTTAACTACAGCCTATATGCTTTTCCTGTGCTTTAGCCTCTGTGTCTTAAGGACAAGGACCTAAATTATTCATTTTAGTATCCTCAGGAACACAGAGAGTACTTAGCCCACACAAGATGCACCCGACCTGCTTATCAATTCATAGGCAACCATGAACACCAACCTACCACCAACAATAAGTGATGACGACAATAAGTAATAATAATAATACAGCTGCAGCTGCTTAGCCTACTGCTCTACAAATTCTATGTGTAAAGGTAATTTCGTTTGATAAACTTCAATACTTACAAATAAACTATAGATCATGGTTCTATAAAGTCTTTTATGTTAGTATTTATTGAACTTTACCATTTGCATAATGAATTTGAATAAGTTCAAATGGATTTGAATGATGTTATAAAAAATTAATCATATAACTTCTGAGACTGAGTCACTTATAAAGTGATGATAAAAATTGAACCAATAGGCTGGCAACACTGATATATCCCGTTTGGGAAAATTCCTCAAGTTACACATATAATTCCTGTACTTTTCTATATGTTTTATGCTCCAATAAAGTTTATTATAACACTGTTATGGCTGAGTGATGTATATATCTATAAAAACTACCTATATGTAAAGTCTTATTACTGATTTTACATATTTTCACAGGTATTAGGTAATTGGTACACACACACACACACACACACACACATATGTGTATATATACACACATACCCTTTTTTTTTTTTTTTTAAGACAAGAGTCTCACTCCATCGTCCTGGGTAGAGTGCTGTAGCATCATAGCTCACAGCAACCTCAAACTCTTGGGTTTGAACACTCCTCTTACCTCAGCCTCTTGAGTATCTGGGACTACCGATGGCCCACTACCACACCTGGATAGTTTTTCTATTTTTAGTAGAGACAGGGGTCTCGCTCTTGCTCAGGGTGGTCTAGAATTCCGGAGCTCAAGCAATCAACCCGCCTCAGCCTCCCAGAGTGCTAGGATTACAGGCATGTGCCACCACGCCCGGCTAGTACATATATTTTTTAAATGAATTTCAACTAAGGTGGAGATCTTGAAAATTAGAATAATCTAGGTTTCTGTTTTATAAAGTACTTTTATGAATGACCACAAGAGGTCTCTATTTTTTAAGAATAATCCCCTGCTATTTTTTTCTCTCGACAAAATTAGAAAACAGAAATGGTGATATTCTCTAAAGAATATATTTAACTCAAAACCAAATTTTGCAAAATTAAAAAAAAATCCTTTATACACACAGAAAAATAGAATCATCTCCACTTTCTGCTGACAATAGCAATATTAATACTAATGGCTTTTGCCTATAATCCCAGCACTTTGGCAGGCCAAGGATTGATTAAGACCAGGAGTTTCACTCTGGGAGGCCAAGACTAGAGGATTGCTCAAGCTCAGGAGTTAGAGACCAGTCTGAGCAAGAGTGAGACCCCATCTCTACTAAATATAGAAAAATTACCCAAGCTTTGTGGTGGGTGTTTGTAGTCCCAGCTACCTGGGAAGCTGAGGCATGAAGACTGCTTCAGCCCAAGAGTTTGAGGCACTCTACTGAGACTGACAGAGTAAGACTCTGTCTAAAACAAAAGACCAGGAGTTTGAGACCAGCCTGAGCATCATACTGAGACCCCTTCTCCAAATAAAAACACAGCTGGGCATGGTGGTACATGCCTGTGGTCCCATGTACTTGGGAGGCTGAGACAGGAGGATGGCCTGAACTCTGGAATTATAAGCTACAGTGATCTATGATCATGCCTCTGTAGTCCAGTCTAGCTGACAGAATGAGATCCTGTCTCTTAAAAGAAAAGAAAAATACTAACTAAGCACCCCAAAATTATTTTGCCTGCTCAGCCTTGACTCACACCAGTAATCTAATCCATATGAATTACACAGGATTTGTAATTGGGATATACGCAAGAATAAGAGGAGGAGGATGCTCACCCATATACACACAGGCACGAGAAAGCAAGCATACTGTGTGTGGCCAGGACTACTATGAATAAAGTCCACTGTGGATAAGGTTCAGTGACCAAGGCTTAGGCTATGATAAAGGCATACTGTGTCACAGGGGCTCCATGATCAATATGCTAGGATGTGCTCCCTCTGAAAAGGCAAGGAGTCCCTATTTAGAAGTTTTCCTTGAGAATTTTTACAATGAATGTGAACAATTCCCATTATCTGATGTTCTCAAGTGTCTATGAAAGTCTACAAGTACAGTATCATCTAATTGAATAAGATAATAGATGGTTCATTAAGAACACCGATTTAATAAAAAGAATTATGATGGCCAGTTTACTAGATGTTCAATCAACTTGACTCCTGTACTGTATTTGACTTATTCCAGTGGTTCTCAAAGTACAATGCCTTGACAAGCAGTTCAACATCAACTGGGAACTTAGAAATGCACATTCTGGCCGGGCGTGGTGGCTCATACCTGTAGTCCCAGCGCTGTGGGAGGCTGAGGCGGGTGGATTGCCTAAGCTCAGAAGTTCCAGACCAGTATGACCAGCAGTGAGCCACAGTAAGACCCCGTCACTACTAACATCAAAAACAGCCAAGCATCGCCAGAGGAAGAAGAAAATGAACAAAAAAAAAGAGTACTTCAAACAAAGAAGAATGTACAAGCAAGTTGAAATTAAAAAAAAAAAAAAAATGCACATTCTACTGATCAGAAACTCTGGGGGTAGGCTCAGCCATCTGTGTTTTAACAAGCCTTTCAGGCTTGTCTGATGCAAGTAAAGTTCTTAAGTTCTTAAAGTTCTTAAGAATTACCAATTTAGAGTGTAACTGATAAAATGCCCCAATTCTCAGTCTCTACTTTCCCCCATCTGCAAAATTTTTAGAGCAGAATAGTGTGGGGTAATCAAAAGGCTGAATTATGGTTCCCTAGAAGAAAAGGCTAAATAATTTGAAACAACTTCTACAAAACGGACCATTCAAACCCCATGGTACCAAGCAGGTTCAAGGTGTTAAGATTCTGCCACTTTCCCCTGTGGGATGGTAAGCAAAAGCCCTAACAACCTTAGAATAGCCCGGACTTAATTTTGAAACTCTCATGTTTCCTCTGGTCTTTCAATGCATCCAGAATGAATAATGATATTTAATACCCACTGTGACTTATTGCTTTAACTGAGAGGTTTCTGTAGACTTATACTAATTTGATTAACATTCTAATTTACCAAAGGAAGTCTAATAATGTTAAAGACACACTAAATTCTTTATTTTTTTAGTTGAGAATCACTTTGAGCTCTACTTCTGAAGTTTAAGAAAAAAATTTGACCTATCTATGTATCCTCTTTCATCCATCTCTACTGTGATGAATGAATAAATACATGAATATGGACCAATATGCAATTCAAAGAAAAATACATCTGCACTACATGTTTGCTAATATTTTTGGAGTATTTACTATGTGCCAGAAATTGTTTTGAGGGCTTTCTGTGTATACTGCATTTAATACTTGCAAAATCCTTTAAAGATTGAAGAAATATCATCCCTATTTCATCGAAAAGATATTAAGGCATAGAGAAGTGCAATAAATTTCCAAAACTGACACTGTACGTCCCCAACTGGGACTTAAACTCAGAAGTCTGGTCTAGAGATCATGTTCTTACCCCTGCAAGGTCCAGCCTTACACATGAGGCACACACATGGTCATCAGCTTGATTTCAGTAGTCTTATATATCAATATTATCTATTCTTTGAGCTGCTGATTGTTTTACTTTAGGAAGTTTTCATCCAAGAATCTATGTTTAGAGTTCATAAAAAAGACTGAGAGCAACAGAGTAGAGGCAATATCCTCCTAATTGTAAACCAACACTTGCTCCAAATTTGTACCAATATTCCTTTAATATTATCTAATTTCCTTCTAAATGTTGCAAAGTGTCTTTACAAACAGTACCAGTTGATTTTCCCACAATCCCCCTGTAGAGTTGGCACTAAAACACAAGGCTTCCTACATTCTGCGGCATCCCACAGCATCCACCTGTATACGGGATCCAACTCCACAGTCCTCTCTTCATCTATTGGCATCACATGCTGACTTTGGTTCGGTTTCTTGGCTTTACGATGGAGGATCTGGACACATAGATCCAGTGCTCTGGGATCTTAACATTGTCTGAGTACAATGGCAGAAGGGAAACTTCACAGTGAAATTCCTCTACTTTACCTCAGTATTATCTTCCACTCCAGGACATGGACTTGTAGTTAAGAGCTCAGAGCTGGATTCAAATCCTGACATCACTGTTCACCAGCTATGTGATCTTTCCAGCACAGCTTCCTCAACTATAGTCCACGTCAAGTAATTATTGTTGGGATATTCTCACGATTCATTGCAATTCTTAAAATGTCAAGTATCTAACACATTTTTAGCATATGGTTCAGAAAAATTATAATAGATAATAATGATAGATTGGTAAAAATAACATATTTTTAATGCTTTGGGTAAATGTTAACTATTAATGTAATATGTTCAGTTGTCAGAGATGCTAACCTGCTAGACTGTCTGCACTGTGAAATCTCATTTGTGGCAATTCTCTCTAATGATTTAAAGTGAATTTTAACCACTTATACTTCAAAAATACATGTAAAATAATCACGAGGCAGTGCAAGTTGAATTTTATAATGAAAGAAATAACAAATAATAAAAGCCTTAGCTAACACACATATTTTCACATGATTTCATTTCTTTACTTATTACTGTGCCTTTTGGAATAGATTATTAAAAGGACACCTTAAGGATTGTTAATCTTTTGCAAGTATCCCTTATAATGTGAAAGTGAGAGAAGTCTAGGAGGAAAAATATCACTTCCCAATATGTTCATATTTGAATAAAATTATCACTAGCATGTCTTTCATTAATGTAACCATAGTCAAAAGGTCTATTTATAAATGTTCACAACTATCAAAGTCTCTAGGATTTGTCAGACAAATCTCAGAAAAGCATTTCCATAGAAGATACTTAATGCTTAGGTTTGGATTTGCAGCATTTAATTGGTTATACTAGTCTTTCCTAGAGGTAAGTACTTTCTTACTAATTTAAAACATGCCTGTGCACATTTTAACTATCCTCTCTCATCATAGATATAGAAGGCCATCCTCTCAGTGAACGGTGCCTTTTTCTTGCTATTTTCCAATAAATCATTCAGGTCATCTTCCCAGACACCTTATTTTATCATTCTCTTTTCATGTCTAAAGGAATCTTACCAGGGATTTAAGGTCATGTGGAGCATATCATTGTAATTCAAATCAGAATATTTAATAATACATTTAAATTTATTTTTCAAATGTCCTTCCTTTGTGTTCTTTTAGCTACTAAATATTAAATAATAGGCAGAAAAGTTCACTTATGTCTGCATTCTCTCTGGCCACAAGAGAAAAAAATGGCATTAAATACTCAGAGACATAAGCTTTAAAGGAAGAAAATGCTAATGTTGCAAGGGTTTCTCTAAGTGAGATTTTACTTTGTGAACATATAAACAGGGTAGATTAAGGCTGTGGGCAGCAGCAGGTCCTGGGCACCAATAGTCAATCATCTATGTCTCATTGGCACCAAAAGCAACACGCTGGCATGATTTTGTTCTGAACCACCTCACATCATCAGGGACATTAAAAGAATACACATGAGGCCAAGCACAATGGCTCACACCTGTAATCCCAGCACTGTGGGAAGCCAAGGCCAATCGAGCCCAGTCTGAGCAAGAGTGAAACCTCAGCTCTAAACCTAGCCAGGCCTTGCTGTGGGCACCCCTAGACCCCTAGACTCAGCTACTCAGGGGGCTGAGGCAAGAGATGGCTTATGGCCAGGAGTTTGAGGTTGCTGTGAGCTATGACGCCACAGCACTCTACATAGCTTGACAGAGTGACCCTCTGTCTCACAAAAAAAAGAAAAGAGAGAGAACAAACATGAGAGCTATTACCATAAAAACATACTTCATTTGTCGCACCAGGCATAAGAAGACCCTAAAGAAGCATTGAGATAACAATGACAACAGAAAACAATGCTGAATTTTACAGACCCCAAACTCTAAACATTGGCTCTAATTTTTTTACATGTCACATTTTTCAATAGAAGCAATATTGTAATCCTTAGAGAAAAGATGACTTTAAATCCTCTGTGTACTTGAGACAAAGAAAGCACAGAGTTCAGTCTGTACCTATTAAAGCTGTCTGAAAGAAATGGAAGACCTGGGGTCAGAGTGAACCTGCCTCCAGGGACTCCCGGCAGGGACACGTGGGATAAGTCAGTGAACCACAGAGATCACAGAGAGAAAAGCGTTGGCTTTATAAGAAATGGTATTGTTTTACAGCAGGAAAGTTTAATGGAAAAGGGAAAACTGGTCAAATTCAGGTGATGCTTTGGTTTCCAAAGCACACAGGAAGAATCGGCTACATGTTAACTTTTTTTTTTTTATGTATTAAAAAGTTGTATGTTTTCTTTTTTTGTTTTTATTAAATCATAGCTGTGTACATTAATGTGGTCATGGGGCACCATACACTAGTTTCATAGACCTTTTGACACATTTTCATCACACTGGTTAGCATAGCCTTCCTGGCATTTTCTTAGTTATTGTGTTAAGACATTTACATTCCACATTTACTAAGTTTCACATATGCCCGTGTTAGATGCACCGCAGGTGTTATCCCACCAATCCCCCTACTTAAAAACCATTTACCCAACAGGCTCCACCTGGGGTATTAGTTGAAAATTGAATGAATAATCCAGTCCTACTGGGTCCAGGTGGCCAAAGAAGGCAGAAGTGGGAAAACCACAGCCACTCAGAGCCACAGCCAAATAGTTCATGAAATTGGAATGTACATGCAAATAGGTGAAAAAGAAGCGCCTGGAGATGCAGGAACAGCCTGAGCCCAGGCCTTGCTCTGGGAAAAAGAGACTTGAGTTGGGGAATGGGGGGAGGTGCCCCTTCCTCTTACATATTCAGAGCAAAGGGGTTGATTTCGTATAACAAAGTGGTCCCAATCTTATGGGCCCACTTTAAATAACTGATGACCAGCGAGCAGCGCCTCCTTTTCACCTTCTTCATTTCGCATCTGCCTTGATAGCTACAGCAGCTGCAGATAACAGCAAGTTCTCGGCTCAGCTCTCAAGAGCCCTGAGCCAGCTGCCCTCAAAGCTGATTTGGAACACCTTCCCCTGTGGCCAGAAGGGTGGCCGGCCCCCTCTAACTCTGGGGTAGATCTGTGCCCTGGGCCTTCTCTGCTGAGTCACAAACTCCGAAATCGAGCCTCTAACTCAGCACCAACTTGTGTACACATTCCCTCCAATCTCCTGAGCCACCTCTGGTAACCAGCAGGCCTGCCGGGTGCCATAAATGTGATCCTGTCTGTCGTTTCAGCCTCAGCAAAAGAGCAACAGGACCATATTTATTGCTGTTGCTATTCTGGGGGGTGGATGACGTTTTTCTCCCCTTGCGGCTGAGCACTGCCCGTTCATCTTTCACCACTCCCTCCAAGTCTACCAGGCTAAGACCAGTGTGATACAAATAGATTCCTTTAGGGGGAAAGTTAAAATGAGACGTTCTTAGGCATTTCCAAATCTATCTGCTGTATGTCATCAAAAGCTCTAAATTCTCTCATCCTGTATTTTATGCATCCTGTCAGCGTCCCACCCTTCCCATAAATGGCCATTGGTGATAACTTTGCTAAGGAAAGGGGGGAAAACAACTTGACAGATAGGCCCAGCTTAGAAAGTTGGCAATGTCGGGGCAGTGCCTATAGCTCAAAGGGGTAGGGCGCCAGCCCTATATGCCGGAGGTGGCGTGTTCAAACCCAGCCTGGGCCAAAAAAACTGCAAAAAAAAAAAAGAAAGTTGGCAGATGTTGACTTTATCACTGCTGAGTATGGAGAGTCAATCAAAGATTTTCCGCTTGCCTGTGTGTGAGCTCAGTCCCTCCACTGTTCCTTAGGAAGACACTCCTCTTTTGTGATGTAAAAGGGACTCAATGACAAGCCACAGAAACGCCAATTGAGGATACAATGATACAGGGCACAGGTGACGGCCCCTAAGAAATAACTATATATAGGTTTTCTAAATGAAGGACTTAGGCACATAAATAACTAATTACAACATGCCTTACATGGCGCACCTTAACCACTAACCCCTACTTGTTATCAACTAGTAAAATCCACCACAGCTCACTGTCCCCCGTGTGTGTGCTCACCTGGCCAGTCATGTGCATTTGGCGTGTCAGCATTGCTAAAATGACTCCAGATTTCTTGTGTCCTTCCACAAATCCGATTTGAAGTGAACACAGAAGCGGAGCAGAACAGGGGAGGCAGTGGGTCATGGAAGCGACACGTGTGGTCTCTGAGTGAGGATCCTTGCTCCGCCACAGCCCAGCTGCGGAACCAACTCCATTTCTTCTGTAAAATTAAAGTGATATTAGTAATCACCTTACAGGCATGTTGTGAGAATTCAATGGGAAATATGTGTGGGAAAACAGAAACCTTCAACAGCTGAGAGCAGGAGCCCTGTTTTCGTTTCAGAGCAGGGAAGTTTAGCCTCAGTCCAGCTAGTTTTCTTTGGATCAGCTGTGGTTCATCTTCAACCTGTCTATTCACTCTTAGAATGATGATCCACAGGACTCGTGTTCCAGACTCCCATGTTCTGGCTGCCTGCTGCGGAAATACCTTTTCAATATTCAGGATATTATTCAAAATGCACTGTTTGCTGGCAGTCTAATTTTCGTCTGAAAAGTATGTAAACTGCAGAATTATTTAAATGACAGCACTTAGAACAGGACCTGGTTCTTGGTGTTAAGAAAGTGATATGTGAACTACGTATAAACGTAAATCACATACGTGGCTTTTATGCACTGATGTGTTTTTGTCTTTCCTCCCACTTTTCGGTCATATATTTCTGCACCATTACATCTCAGATGTGTAAAAATAAAACTGGCTTATTCCTCTAGAACCAAAATTAATTGCTCTAGAGACTTAGTCCTACTGAGGGTAAAAAAAACTCTTGATTTTGTCCCTTTCAAGGGAACTCAGCCACATCTGGTATAGTATGAATCTCTCCAAGGTGGGGTCCTCAGTTGACCTCCCTCCTTCTGGTGGTAGGAGGGAGGGTGAGCAGTGGATCTAATTTTCTGGTGGCTTAGTATTCTCCTGGCCTCAAGGGAGGGGCATCTGGTTTGAGAACCATCTTCCAGACCTCGCTGGCCTCCCTTGAAGTGTCTTTCCCAGCTGTATCTTTAGGACTTGACCTCTGGCCTTGCTGCAACAGCTGAAAGATTCACATCTAGGGTCACTCGTGGTCAGCCCTCCCGGCACAGTCAGGCATGGTTAGCGTGTGGCTGGCTACTCTTCCTCATTAAAAAGCTGACTCAATCTTGGCTCTAACTAGTCCTCTGAATACAGCCACACCTGCCATCCCGTCTTGTGGTACACACTCTCACAGTAACCTACCAGCTTGCAATTCTTACACAGATTAGGTCAGGAAAACTCATCTCTAGTATGCTTCAAACTTGACCCCCACACCTCAGAAGACCTGAAGAGCCTCAATGCAGCTATGGCTTCCCAGGAAGCAGACATGGAGATTTGCTTACAGAAGATTTATTGGCAAGTATTCTCCATGTAACACCAATAAGGAAATGAGGAACGCTGGGCTGAGCAGAGAAGTTAGAACTGCCATACAGGTGCAAAGAAGCTGACTGTCCCAGGAACTCAAGCTGCAATTGACTTTCTGAGTGGTTCCAATTGAGTCAAGGGGGCCAAACCTTCATGTTCCCCACCGTCTATTAGTCACTGGATTGTGGGCTGTCCCATGAGTTCATGTGACCTCAGCTAGGAGGCCCTCTTTGGCTAAAGGCAATTCTGGGAGAAGTACTCAGCCACAAGGCTTTGGCTGCTAACACTCACAGCAGCTGAGAACGAGTGCAGAATATAGAGGCAAGGTCTGGGCAGCTCTGCAGGCTATCTCAGCCTCTGCCTAACTACCCCAAGCTATCCTCTATGTTTTGTAGAGGAAGCTGCTGCAGCTCCTTTCCCCAGACATCCTGGAGAGAAGTATCATATAAGACACTGTTGCCCTCAAATCCTCAACATATTCGAAACTTGTATCTCCACCAGCCTCTCCTAAACTGCTGTGACATCACATCCTACGTCCTTCTCATCTGTTTCATAGTAAACATCCTACAATTCAACTCTCCAATTGATGACTGTTAGGAACCCTAGAAATCACTTATTTTTCCCTCTCAGCAAAACCTGAAACTTACAAATATCAGTCTTGTATCTTCCATATCATTTTTGCTAAAGTTGAAATCTGCTTTCAACTTGGAAGTTTCAAGTTTACTCCTCTGTAACATGCCTTCCTCTCCCTCTGAAGTAATGAACATTGTCAATGGACGGTAAGACTTCTGGCAATTGGAACAGTGAAAATTAGCTTTAGTTGACATTTTTAAATATATTAACCTGATCAACTTACACATGTAGACTACTCCATTTTTCTGCTTTGTCACAAAATGCGCATTTCTTTTATTGACTGCTCTTTGCAGTTGGCAAATGATACAGTTGAGAGCTCTCAGTTTTACAAAGCCCCTCCTCAGCTCTGCGGGCTGTTCTTTATGTGCCTGAGGGAACAACTCAGGTTTCCCAGGGCTCTTACTATTTTCTTCCCACACTCCAATGTATGGGTTAGTGCACCTGACTTTGGAAGCTGGTTCTCTAAGCCTTTTATCAGCCACATGGCCAAAAGGCAAAGACCTCTCTGTCGCCTCTTTCTAATCCTGTGTGTCCTGGATATGACAAGCAGGAACCCTAGGGATGTGTGACCTCACCTAAGTTGGTCTCTCCTTACACTTAGATCTTAATGATCACTCCTCTTGACCATACCAAACCTTGGGTTCTAATGATCCCATTTTAGAATGTTAGAAGGAAAAATCTATCCTGTCCCCGTGGATCTATGTAGGATGAAATGTTTCCCTTTTTTCCTCTAGGAATAATCTGCTCTTTATTTAGTGCTGTTTTCAAACAGAAGGCCACACACCCATGGAAGTTCACCCATGTATTCAAAGGATCTGCTAATTCTCCCTAGATTTTTCATCTGCACTGACTATTACTCAGTTAGAGGCTGATTTTGTGTTTACGTTTAGGCTAATTTTCACAGTGAGTCCTTCTACTTTAATTACTTCTAACAAGAAGAGTGGTAGGCCAGGGCACTCTGGGAGGTGGAGGTGGGCAGATTGCCTGAGCTTGGGAGTTTGAGACCAGCCTGAGCAAGAGTAAGACCTTGTCTCTATTAAAAATAGAAAACCTAGCGACTGCAAGTTGGAGGAAGGCTGAGGCAAGAGGATTGCTTGAACCCAGGAGTTTGAGGTTGCTGTGAGCTATAATGATGCCATGGCACTCTACCCAGGGCAACAGAGTGAGACTCTGTCGCAATATATAAAAAAAAGAAAGAAAGAAAGAAAGAAAGAGAGAGAGAGAGAGAGAGAGGAAAGGAAAAGGAAAAGGAAAAGGAAAAGGAAAAGGAAAAGGAAAAGAAAAAGAAGAAAGGCAGGCCTAACACGTAACTGATGCATCTCCACCAAGCAACAGCCAACAGCACCCAGCTTCCTGCTGGGTCACATCACAGTGGCCTCAGTGGCATCTAGGAGGACACATGTGCTGAACTCAGGGAAAGCTGTGCCTTGGTGGGAAGAACCATAACATTTAAAAATGCAAAACATCATCCATCACATTAAATTAAGGTTAATTTCAATACTTTGTTTTTCAACTGATGTTCATTTTATGTTGTAAAGAAATAAGCCTACAGAGATATGCTTTATTTTATGTTTTACCTATCAAAGTATACATATACCATGATTGTGAATTTAAATGAAAATAATAAAATTATTTAACTGGTCAAAGGAGAGAGCTCTGGATACAGATCTGTGTATTTCTCAAGTTTGAAAAACTTTTCTGGGCGGCGCCCATAGCTCAGTGGGTAAGGCGCTGGCCACATACACCAGGCAGGCGGGTTCAAACCCTGTCCAGGCCTGCTAAACAATAATGACAACTGCAACAAAAAAATAGCAGGTGTTGTGGTGGGTGCCTGTAGTCCCAGCTACTCGGGAGGCTGAAGCAAGAGAATCACTTAAGCCTAAGAGTTAGAGGTTGCTATGAGCTGTGAGGCCAGAGCACTCCATCAAGGGTGGAGACTCATCATGGTGAGACTCTGTCTCAAAAAAAAAAAAAAAAGAAAAGAAAAGAAAAGAAAAGAAAAGAAAAGAAAAGAAAAGAAAAGAAAAGAAAAGAAAAGAAAGAAAAGAAAAGAAAAAAGAAAAACACTTTCCTATAGCACATCTTGCTTCAGGGTAGCATCACAACTAACGGGGAGGGGCTAGCATTTAACACCGTTTTTACACTTTCTAATGCTATCCTTCTTCCTCTTTTGCTTTCTCTGCCCCACCCTCACTGAGCTTAGGATAAGATTACAAAGGGACCCTGGGTCCGTCCTCCCTCCCCACCATCATCTCTTACCAAGATCCTTTCCCTTGCTCAAAGAGCCTGAGTACAATGTCCTTTCTTCAGTCTTCTGTCCTTTCTTCTTTTATACCCTGGAATTATTTCCTCTTCCCCAACTGATCCACTCCCTTGCCTGGTTATCTCCTACTTATCCTTAGAGCTTGGCTTAAATGTCACATCCTTAGGAAAGCATCTCAGCAATATCTATGGGAAGGATGGATGATGGGTAGGGGATGATGGATGGTGGATGGTGGATGGTGGATGGATGGACGGACAAGCCTCTCCTAATCTTGTAATCTACCCTAGAGTGTCCCTTGCTATTCTTTTTTTTTTACAGCTTTACTTTGTCTTACGTAGCACAATAATTTGCAATGACATACTGATTTTGTATCTATCCCCTCAGTGGACCATAAGCTCTGTGAGGGCAGAGAGTTAATGACCTTCTACCCGTGAGAGGGCATCCCATTTACAGGACACTTGCTACACATACATGCTGAGTAAATAAACAAAAAGAAAACCTGCTCATTACATTCACAGCACTGAAAACACTGCAAGGAGGGGAAAAGACCTTTTGTAAAACATTTTACACACTTTTAATTAATGGATTACATTAATTTGGAACAATCTACAAGAACAATAAATTCTGAGGGAAAGTAACATGTGGCCTTCAAGATGAAGGAGAATCACAGACTGAAACAACGCTTGCAGACGGTCGCCTTAGACACTAATCAGACACAGCATACATCATAGTCGGCATAAAAATGACTTCAAAGGCTATAGACTTTTTAGCAAAATTCAATTACTGCTTGACAGAATAGCTCTTAAGATATATATGATTCAAGAGTTACTGAACTATTTGCTCATAATATTAGAAAAGAAAGATTTCCTTTTTCACCTAACAGATAATTTCAAAGTACATCTTGAAAAATATCTGGTAGGCGTGGTCCCAGGATCACTTGGACACACTGTCTTCCTGTATGTTCAGCCCTAAGCCCCTTCTATCTCAACAGCACTCTAAACCCATGAAGTGATAGGAAAACCAGCTAATATATTATAGGTATAGATACTCAAGAGTAGAGGCAGAGGCCAATTTGCCCAGCTGCCACAAGGCCCAGCTAGCCTAAGGCCATGTGAAACTTGCCAGCTGGATTAAAGGCACAATTCTAAGGTGGATGGAAGTACGTTGCTGTACGGTCAGGCAAGGGGAGAACTCTTTTGCGCTCAGCCCAGGCCCTGTGCCCTGTAGCTCCCCCAAGGCATGTGAATAACAAGGAGAAGGATATAGTTTACAATTATCAAAGCACTCATAGAAAGAATTCATCCAAAAAAAGATGATGTACTATCATTAGTATCAGGTAACTTTGGATTTATTTATTTTAGACATAGAGTCCAAGGTAGTTCACATGAGGAAATTACCCTGTAACAATGTTTCCCTAAAGAATACTCAGAGTATATCTTAAAAATACAGATTTTTATTCTATATATATATATACATATATATATATATATATGTATATATATATATATATTTTATTATTATAGATCAAAATATGCACCAGAGATGTGGCCCAACCCATTACCATCAGTCCACCCAAACCTCCCCCCTCCCTTCCCCTTCCTTGGTCCTTTTCCCATAGTCTTGTGGTATACTTGGGTTATAGCCTTCATGTGAAAGCTATAGTTTACCTTCATAGTAGGGCTGAGTACATTGGATACTTTTTCTTCCATTCCTGGGATACTTTGCTAAGGAGAATATGTTCCAGCTCCATCCAT
>CAUYPK010043994.1:0-16505 GCA_963574355.1 Loris lydekkerianus
AGAGACACCCACATGAGACAAATTAAAATATACACACCAGTGGAAGAGAGCTCTATTGGTAAATTTCCTCGATGTACAACTATTGATTTCATGATGTACCGTTCAATAAGGTGACTTTAAAATAGAACAAAAGTCATCAAACGTGTTGTTTTATTTTGTTATTAAATATTGTATCAGGTATCTTTATTAAAAAAGTGTCAGTTATTTTGCAGTTTTGTATACCTTTAAAAGTATTTTATTGTAACTATCATAAATAAATTTTGGGTTTATTTTATCTATTTTCTTTAACATATAATAAAACTCACATATTTTACATTACTAAAAATGGATTTGAAGGCAATCATGTTTTCCCTTACATCAAAAGAAAATCAGTTTAACTGAAAATTTCAAGATGTAAACCATTCTATAATAACCAGGTGATTATTTTATATAGTGATCGTACATTAGAGTAATGTTTTATTGCACATTTGGGAACAAAACTATGTTTTATTAATATGTGTCTTTTGTTATTTGTTTTGAGACAGAGTCTCACTTATCTCAGGTAGAGTGCAGTGGCATCATCATAGCTAACTGGAAGCTGAGACTTCTGGGCTTAAGTGATCCTCCTGCCTGAAGATCCCCAGTAACTCTGGGACTATTGGCACATGTCACCATGCCCAGCTAATTTTTCTTTTTCTGGTAGAGATGGGCCCTTGCTCTTGCTCAGGCTTCTCTCAAACTCCTGAGCTCAAGGGATCCTCCCACCTTGGTCTCCCAGAGTGCTAGGACAGGTATGTGCCACCAGACCTGATTAATACATATCATCTTATATGTCAAAATTATTACTTTTACTATCCAGTGGAAATTTATTCTTTTAATACTGGATCTTTTTAGAAATAGTCAAAATAAGCTTAGCACTAGGTATCTGATTAGAACTAATCTGATTGACCAACAGAATTAATCATCTCATTTTTACCTTAATAAAATACTTACCACCTTGGGATTGTCTATATTCTTTTTATTTTTTTAGACTGAGTCTGAAGTTGTCACTCTCAGTAGAGTACTGTGGCGTTACAGCTCACAGCAACCTCAAATTCTTAGGCTCAAGCAATTCTCTTGCCTCAGCCTCCCAAGTCACAGGGAGTACATGTGTCCACCACAATGCCCAGCTATTTTCTTTTGTTGTTGTTGTTGTTGTTGTTGTTGTTGTTGTTGTTGTTGTTGTTGCAGTTGTCATTGTTTTAGCTGGCCTGGGCCAGGTTCAAACCGCCAGCCTTGGTCTATACTATTGGAGCCCTACTCACTGTGCTAGGGGCACTGCCTGGATTGTCTACAGTCTTGTTACACCCGAGAATCGTATTCTCCAATGACCATGTGAGAGAGCCAGACATTGATGCAAATCACACCTGGGCGTTTTTTCAGGCTCAGAACGAGGGCTATCTGCATTCCCCCAGATGCAGGTGGGACTGAGAGCGCTGTGCTCGCTCGGGGTTTTTATGAGGGAAGTATGGGGTGAGTGGTGTGAGAAGCAAAGTTGATAGAGTCCCGCCAATCTTAACGCCGGAAGGTGGGGATGTGGGTTGGGAGCTGACACAGTCCGTGAGATAGGGACGCATTCAAGGAGATAGGAAGGGGTGTGGTTTACTAAGAAACAAACTAGGAGCTTTCAGGTTTTCTCCAAATGGAGGATGAAAGCCTAAAAGCCCAAAGTGGTGTCACTGCGTCACTGGGTCCTTCAGTCTGATGATAGTATGTTAGAGATTCCAGTATAATCTGCTATTTATTTCAATTCTCGTGATACTTGTAGAGGAATTAGCTTAAAATTTGTGTCTGACACTAGAGCATTTCCTGGAGGATAGTATACATCCCATGAAAATTTTAAAATATATGATTTTTGTTTTGTTTTGTTTGAGATAGAGTCTCAAGCTGTTGTCGTGGGTAGAATGCTATGGCCTCATAGCCCACAGCAACCTCCAACTCTTGGGCTCAAGTGATCCTCTTGCCTCTTTTTTTTCTATTTTTAGTAGAGACAAGGTCTTGCGATTGCTAAGGCTGATCTTGAACTCAAGAGCTCAAGTGATCTGCCCGCTTCGGCCTCCCAGAGTGCTAGGATTATAAGTGTGAGCCACTGCGCTCAGCCTAAAATATATTAATTTTTTGTATATAAAAAAGGTTTTAAAACAATACATGGAAATATGTTTCTATAGTTTAAAATAAGTAGATTTGATACCATTTTTTTTTTTAATATTTTTTTAGAGGGATGGTTACTTAGCCACAGAACTTCTACAGATTTGTGTTGTTTTGGAAAGATTGCTCAGTGATTCATGCATTGCTGGGTAGGCTTAAGTCTTAAATAGTAAAGTTTAAAAAATAATAATGTGTTTGCCTTATTTTGGCAAAGAGTACTAATTTACTTGTATACTACTAAAAAATGGTATCAGTTTTTAACTCATGAAAAACTCTTTCCTATGAGTTCTGAAAAGAGTTTCAGTATTATTCTCATTATATTGTCTTTGAAGTAAAAAGCATGGTAGGTAATTTATAGGATCACCAAAGTTTATAACCAAAATTTATTGGAACCACCAAATTAAGCAGATTATAGGTATGTGATGATAGGGAAGGTAGAAGAGAGGATTGAAGGAAAAAAAGATGGATAGGAATTAAAGGAAATAGAATCAAGGAAATAAAAACAGAAATATGCACTGGACACTGATGCCAGAGTCTAATAAGGAAAATAGTCACGTAAACAACAGGACTTGTCTAACAGAAATCTAATTTTAAAAGTACAGGAGGTTTTATTAGTAAAAATGTTACTATTTACTACTTATTAAAGTTTTCTTAAAAGAAAAAAGGAAGAGGACTAAGTGTCATTTACATAAGTCACTTGGTTATCTCCTACTACCAGTTTGCTATAAGACCCCTAAAATCAGTAGGGATTAAGAAAAATGTTGAAAAAATCAATATACATTATTTCCTATCTTTACTCCCTTTCCCTATTTTTCATTTACTAGCTGGCTGACCATCTTATTAAACCTGGGAAAGCTTGGTAGTTGAGGATATGGAGAAAATTTAAAATACAGATAGACCATGTCTTACATTAACCAAGTGAAATTATCTAAAGCAGTTGCATTTCACTTTCTAAACTGTAAATTATATATCAGACATAGATTTATATCGAGAATATATAAAACTCTTACAACTTGGCAGTGAGAAGGAAAATAATACTTAAAAAAATGAGCAAAACATTTGAACAGGATGAATGTGATTTGGAAGTATGCATACTAGAAGATGCCCAACTTCATTAGACATCAGTGAAGTGCAAATTAAAACCACAATGAGATACCATGACACAGCCACTACAATGACTACCATATAAATGATAATTCCAAGTGTTGACAGCAATGTGGAGAAAATGGATCTCCCACTGATGGTGATTTACAGGCATACCTCAGAGAGATACGGGTTCAGTCTCAGTGACTGCAATGAAGCGAATATCTGAATAAAGTAAGTCACATAAAGATTTGGCTTCTGGTGCATATAAAAGCTATGTTTACAATATACGTAGTCTTTTAAGTGTGCAACGGCATTATGTCTAAGAAAACAATGTGCGTCCTTTAATTTAAAAATACTTTATTGCTAAAAAATGCTAATAATCATCTGTGCCTTTAGCAAGTCATAATCTTTCTGCAGGTGGAGGCTCTTGCTTAGATATTGATGGATGCTGATTGATCAAGGTGATATTTTCTGAAGGTTGGGTGGCTCTGGCCAATACGAGGGTTACTACAAAAGTTTTGAAACAGGCTGTGTTATGGTCCATTATTTCACTTCCAGGAAGCACAGTTGACAGCATCCTTTCTGATTCACGTGTGTGTTTCAACTTGCTCAGCTTCTCAGTGTCACTGGGAAGGCTTCATTTATTTCTATCTGAGCAGGTTTTACATTCTTGATTTTTGTGTATCTCAAAACTTTCATAATGACCCACATATCTTAAAAGAAGACAACAGTGAAATTTGCCTCATCGATTTACTTTTCCTTTCATATCAAACTTCTCTGTAGTATGCAATGCTATTTGATAGCATTTTACTCATAGTAGAACTTCTTTCAAAGTGAAGTCAGTCCTCTCAATCCCTGCCACTGCTTTGGCAATATAATATTCTAAATCTTTTATTGTCATTTCAGTGTTCCCAGCACCTTCACCAAGACTAGATTCCATCTCAAGAAACCACTTCTTTTGCTCGCCCATGAGAAACAACTTTTCATCCATTAAAGCTTTGTTATGAGATTGCAGCAGTTCAGCCATCTACTTCATCACATCTTTAGCATCCAATTCTAGTTCTCCTACTGTTTCCCCTACATCTGCAGTTACTTCCTTCACTGAAATCTTGAATCCTTCAAAGTCATCTGTGAGGACTAGAATCAACTTCTTGCATGCTCCTGTCAGTGTTGATATTTTTACCTTTTCTCATGAATCACAAATGGTATCTAAAATGGTGAATTTTTTTCATAAGGTTTTTAGTTTGTTCTGCACAGATCCATCAAAGGAACCACTACCTATGGTAGCTATAGCCTTACAAAATGTGTTTCTTAAATATGACTTAGAAATCAGAATTACTCTTTGATCCATAGACTGTAGAATGGTTATCATGATAGCAGATAGGAAAATATTAATCTTACATATCTACATCAGAGAGCTTGGGTGTGTAGATGCATTGTCAATGAGAAGTAATTCTTTGAAAGAAATCTTTGTTTCTGAGCAGTAGGTCTCAATAGCAGGTTAAAAATATTCAGCAAACATGCTGTAAATAGATTTGCTGTCAACCAGGTTTTGGTCCATGTATAGAGCACAGGCAGAGTAGATTTAGCATAATTCTTGAGGGCCCTAGGATTTTTGGAATGAAAATAAGGATTGGCTTCAACTTAATGTCACCAGTAGCACCTGAGAATAGCCCCTGAGAAGAGAGTCAGCCTGTCCTTTCAAACTTTATAGCCAGACATTGACTTCTCTTTAGCTTTGAAAGTCCCAGGTGGCATCTTCCAGCAGAATGCTGTTTTGTCTACATGAAAAATCTGTTGTTTGTATAGCCATCTTCGTCAATTAGCCAGATCTGGACAACTTACTGTAGCTTCTGTATCAGCACTTGCTATTCACCTTGTTATGTTATGGAGATGAATTCTTTCCTTAAACCTTGTGAACCAACATCTGTTAGCTTCCAGCTTTGCTGCTGCACTTTCTCACCTCTCTGAGACTTCCTAAAATTGGAGAGAGTTAGGGCATTGATCTGGATTAGATTTTGGCTTAAGGGAATGTTGTGTGTTGATTTGATTTTCATTCAGACCAATAAAACTTTCTCTGTATCAGCAAGGAGGCTGTTTTGTTTTCTTATAATTTGTGTATTCCCTGGAGTAGCACCTTAATTTCCTTCAAGAATGTTTCACTTGCATTCATAATCTGGCTAACTGTTTGGCTCAAAAGACCTAGTTTTTGGTCTTGTCTTCCAACAAGCTTTCCTCACTCAGCTTAATTATTTCTAGCAGTAGATTTAAAGTGAAAAAACTCTTTTACTTGAACATGTAGAGGACATTGTAGGATTGGTTATTAATTGGCCTAATTTCAATATTTCTTCTTAGGGAATAGGAAGGTCTGAAGAGAGGGGAAAAGATGGGGAAATGATCAGTCTCTGGTCAAGAACCCATACGATATTTATTAAGTTTGCTGTCTTATATTGGTGTGATTTGTGGCACACTAAAAATAATAACATGAAAGTTCACTAATCACAGATCACCATAGAGATATAATAATGAAAAGTTTGCAAAATTATGAGAATTATGAAATGTGGGAGACACAAAGTGAGCACTTGCTGTTGGAAAAATGGTGCTGAAAGACTTGCGCCATGTAGGGTTGCCACAAATGTATGTATGTATGCCAAAACTCATCAAAGTATGCAGTTTAAAGAGGCATAGTTTATTGTATGTGAGTTATACCTCAATAAAGCTGACAAAAATAGTTCATTGTGCCTGTTTGAGATAGAAATCACTTAAAAGATGCTACCTTTGAAGTTAAAGTATTTCTGGCTGCATAAGACCTGAGAATAAGAAACTAGATTGGGGCTTGGCACCTGTAGAGGAAGCGGCTAAGGCGCCAGCACATACATCAGAGCTGGTGGCTTCAAATCCAGCCCAGGCCTGCCAAACAACAATGACAACTACAACCAAAAAATAGCATGGCATTGTGGCGGGCGCCTATAGTCCCAGCTGCTTGGGAGACTGAGGCAAGAGAATCGCTTAAGCCCAGGAGTTGAAGGTTGCTGTGAGCTTTGATGCCGTGGCATTCTAACCCAGGGTGACAGCTTGAGATTCTGTCACAAAAAAAAAAAAAAAAAAAAGAAAGAAAGAAAAAAAAAGAAACTAGGTTGGAAAAGCCATTTTAACAGTTAACAAAACAATGATAGCAAATTCACCAATTCATTTGCAAATGGTAAATGCTTTCAAATATTGGAAAAACTATGCAGTTATAAGGTTACAATTTTTTATTTTACATGTATTCTAGGTATAAGACACTTTCAAAAGTGCCTAGGGAATATCATTTTAAGAAACTCTATAAAAAAACTTGTAGAGTTTTAAAATATACAGTCACAGAAAACTAGTAAATTTAAAACTCCAAAGGACTGATTCATCCAACTGATTGTATGTGTGTGTGTGTGTGTGTGTGTGTGTGTGTGTGTGTGTGTGTGTGTGTGCGCACAGATCTTTGGGGATTAAATTGGATATAATAGAGAAACCAAAATAATCTGATACAGACTTTGCTTTCCAGTTCCTTATGGTCTCCTAGGGAAATAAGAAGTGTCTAACCCAACCAAATAAAAAATTAGAAAGTGGTAAGCTCTCTAATTGGTGAACGAGAGTGTAGAGGAGAGGGCTGACTTGCTATTCAGGAACATAGAGAAAGCTAAAGGAGACACTGTAGAGGGGCTAGAATTTTGGAAAGAGAGACTATTTGTAATATCAGATAGATTTTCACTCTTTGTAAATCCAGGCTATTGTTTTTATACAAGAAACAATTGACTTGAGACAGATGATTTGTACCCTGAACCAAATGAGTTTTGTACATTTGTTCTCATTTGAAAGTGTCTAGTGATTAAAACACAGACAAATCTTAAAAAATAATTTTAGGCACCATGCCTTCTGGTCTTTTATGATTATTAATTTAGTACAGATTAATACACTGTGGTATCAATTTTTATGAATCAAATATACATAACATTTGATAACTTATATATCTAGCATTTTAGAAAATAGTTAATGCTGGGCAGTGGCTCATGCCTATAATCCCAACACTCTGGGGGGGCCGAGGTGGGTGGATTGCTTGAGCTTAGGAATTTAAGACCAGCTTGAGCAAGAGCAAGAACCCATCTCTAAAAATAGCCGGATGTTGTGGCAGGCATCTATAGTCCCAGCTACTTGAGAGGCTGAGTTAAGAGGATTGCTTGAGCCCAAGAGTTTGAGGTTGCTGTGAGCTATGATGCCATGGCACTCGACTGAGAGTGACAAAGTGAGATTCTTCTTCTTAAAAAAAAAAAGAAAGAAAGAAAATTGTTATTGCTATAAAATTCTTAACTAGTTAAATATTAGTTTATTATAAATCATTTTTAATTGACTTCTAGATTTGTTTTAATTCAATTAGCTTTTTAAAATGATAAAATTTGCAAAATATGTGTAAGCATTTGGGAATATAATTAATGTAGTTATGATTATATGTGGATATTTTTGCTTTGTGGATCTTTTAAAACAAGATTATCTTCTTTTGCCCATGTTGTTCTGGCTTTCACACGTTTGCTGTGACTCCTTGGAGAATGGTGTTCGGAAGTTTTGATGCACAAGGCTGTTTACTGATCTTCTACAAGAAAGCTCTCTGTGCTTTGTGGTCTGGTTGGGTCTGTTTTTACGCATTTGTGTCCATAAAGCCTTGGGGAAAAGCCTCGGGGGTAACTTATTAATTTTCCAGGATAGTGATTTATAAAACAGGAAAAATCTTAAGCCTAATTATTTAAAAAGTTGCCACTATAAAATCTAAGAAAATTTCTATAACCAATGACAATTTACATGAAAATTTAGTTATTTCTTACTGCTATTAACTAATCCACTTTTTAATTTTATATGAAACTATCCTCACTTAATTCCAGGACTACTGCCACCACCATCATTTGTCTTCTCTTTTCTTGTGAACAGAACCAACTTGCTATTCTGTAAACATAAGGAAAATTACAGTTGAATTTTTCTACCTCCTTGGGATATGTTTTTGAGTGAGCTTTGTTCTAGGAAATGGTATTTCACATGATGCTTAAAATTCTAGCATTTACCACTCAGTTGTTCTAACTATTAAGTTTGTAGCCGACAGCTTTCACTTTCCACGGATGCAGTTCAGTGATTACCATGAGATACTCTGCCACCAGGTATTCACTTTTTCAATGTTGAGGACAAATCACAGTTCTCTCCCTGTGGTCCTAGAAATAATTCTCCAAACTGTTTTCATAGACTTTATTGTGAGGCTAGCTCTCCTCTTTACACTGGCATTCATCTGTGGCTGGAGATCCAGATTTAAACAGATCATTTCCTGTTATTACTACAGCAGTATCAAAATACTGATCACTTACCAAGAAGCAAAGTATCAAAAAGACTGAAGCAGAGAGTTCAGCCAACTGTTTGTTTTTCAACTGTTAAAATTTATAAGAATCAAATGTTAAATGGATATGGGGATGCAATGAAATAGAGGGTGGCCTTGGTGAAAGGATGTAACAAGCCATCACAATCATGTTATAACACACTCAGTTACTTACCAAAGACAGGAAAGAATTTTACTATTTGTTAAAAAATAATGCCTATTGTTCTTAGAGTAGCATTCAGTAACTAATGGGATATGTGAGTGCTATTCTTCTAAAGTTTTCTTTAATTTTTTTTCTAAGTCATCGGGGCAGTTTAGAGTAAAATCTGTCATTTCTTTCTTGAAATTTTCAATTGTTACATTGGTGATTGGGTATAATTTTGACTCCTCTTTCATCTGTCCACACTCAGTAACCCTGAGTCCTGGGGATTGTTTTCTCCACATTAATTATCACTTTTGGTTTCACCCCTTTCATCATTCTAGGTCAATTGCAGGAAGCTCTCAGCTGGGCCACTGGCCTTTAGTTTATGCTGAGATAAAGTTATCCAAACAATGTACCATCCTATGGCTTTCTGTAAGTATTTATATTAATTCAGTATTCCCTCTGTAAATTTACCTACATAAATAAATCCAAAGTTCTCTGGCTCCCTTCAAGACCATACAACTTTCCTGATCCTTTTATAACTTGTCCTAGCCAAGCAAATACACTAGTCTGTTTTAATCACCCACCTTCCTCATTCTTACTTTTACCCTTTAATGTGTAACATCTAATGGCCTCTAATCTTGTCATTTTTCTACCAATTTATGTCACTCAAAAGTCACTCCCTGGAAGCTTTACTTGTCTGGCTTTAATCCTGCATATTTCTATTTCTTCTTTTATTCTAAACTCCCCCAGCACTTGTGTGATCTACCAGTACTATACAGGTTGAGTATTCCTTATCTGAAAACACAAGCTCTCAAATGCTCTAATGAGCTTTACCTTTGAGTGACATAGTGGTGCTGAAAAAGTTTGAGATTTTGGAGCATTTAGAATTTCAGATTCTCAGATTTGGGATCCTCAGCCTGTATTGACTCATGAATATTTTACTGCATGTATTGCTGACTCTGGAAGGCAAGAAATCAGTCTCACTACATATACATCTTCTATATTTGCATTATTACAACTCTCAGTGTCTAGCAGGTATGCAACAAATACTCATTTTTAAATAAAATCTTTCTTTGAAAAATACTTTCTCATTTCATACCTCATTTTTACAAAATGTCTATGTCAGGATTGCATGTAGTTGTGAAGAACAGAAGCCCCCATTACAGTGATGTAAGTAAGGTTCTATGTTTCTCATACATTAAAAAGTCTAGAGGTCTCTGGTTATTCCATTGGCCCAGCAGCAGAGGATTTCTAAGAATTTTTAGATCATTTTCTTATGGTCAGAAGATACTTGATGTAGCTTTAGCTATCACATTTGTACTTGAGAAAGAAAAGAGAAGGGTAGCATTGGCCACATCTGTCCTTCCGACAGGAAGGAAAACATTCCCCAAAACTTCCAGCATAGTTCATATGTCTCATTGGTAAAAAGTGGGTCGAGCAATCACTTCCACCTGAAAAGAAGCGAGTGTGTTGGGGAGAGCAAAAAACAAGACAGCCATTGTTGACTTAGGAGGACTAGGGCTGGACACAGCCTCTCTGAAAAGTAAATAAATAATAAGCAGTATTCATTATGCATGAAGCAGGGGAATTAGTGTTACACCATGAACAATGCCCACCACACACGACCTCTCTAAGCCTTGCCATCCTCATTAGCAAACTGGAAATAATAGCTGCACACCTCAGAGGATGAAGTGAGGTAATAAGTGTAAGCCTTAGCATAGCACTTGGGAAATAGTATTTGATAAAAAGTATTTGCCGTTATTTCTATTACTATTTTGTATTCAGTTCATATTGTTTGATCAGAGAAATGGTTGTTCTTTGGTCTTCCCTCACCCATCTGTAGGACCTGGGGAGATAGGTGCTATTACTACAATACTACTATTATGGGGGTCCTAGAATCCCTTTTCAGCATCTGCATTTTATCATCTGCTATATCCCATTACCTCACTATCATAGCAGTCGTACAGATTTTTACCACACAGAGCAGTAGGAGTTCCTAAATTCTGTAAATATGACAGTGGGAAGGGACTAAAACCACATTTTTCTCAATTTTACTAAAATTTTACTATTTTACTAAAAAAAGAAAAGAATACCTGGTAAAACTTTCTAATGTTGTAATTTGGAATAGGTACTGTAAATTCTTCAAGACTTTAGCATCAGGCTAAAGGGAAGATCAGCAGGCTCCTCCTGTAAATAGCTGTAAATAGCTGTAGTTGTAAACCACACTAGACCCATGTCTTACTCCTGATTCTGAGTCTCTTAGCTTCTGGGAGCTACCTTGTCTTGTTTCTCTTATTTCTTGGCCTTTTGGAATTTCATAGTAGGCACTATTTTCCTAGTTTCCAACTACTCTCCTCTCAGTGTTGTTCTCTCAGCCCACTTTGGGTGAATTTGCTATATATATATATATATTTTTTTTTTATTAAATCATAGCTGTGTACATTAATGCAATCATGGGGCACCATACACTGGTTTAATAGACCGCTTGACACATTTTCATCACACTGGTTAACATAGCCTTCCTGGCACTTTCTTAGTTATCAAGTTAAGACATTTACATTCTACATTTACTAAGTTTCACACATACCCTTGTAAGATGCACTGCAGGTGTAATCCTATCAATCACCCTCGCTCCATCCACCTCTCCCCTCCCTGCCCTCCCTTTCCCCCTTACCCCTATTCTTAGGTTATAACTGGGTTATAGCTTTCATGTGAAAGCCATAAATTAGTTTCATAGTAGGGCTAAGTACATTGGATACTTTTTCTTCCATTCCTGAGATACTTTACTAAGGAGAATATGTTCCAGCTCTACCCACGTAAACATGAAAGAGGTAAGGTCTCCATCTTTCTTTAAGGCTGCATAATATTCCATGGTGTACATATACCACAATTTATTAATCCATTCATTGATCGATGGGCACTTGAGCATTTTCCATAACTTAGCAATTATGAATTGGGCTGCAATAAACATTCTGGTACAAATATCTTTGTTATGATGTGATTTTTACTCTTCTGGGTATATGCCTAGTAGAGGTATTATAGGATTGAATGGCAGATCTATTTTTAGATCTCTAAGTGTTCTCCAAACATCTTTCCAAAAGGAATGTATTAATTTTCATTCCCACCAGCAGTGTAGAAGTGTTCCCGTTTCTTCACATCCATGCCAACATCTCTGGTCTTGGGATTTTGTGATATGGGCTAATCTAACTGAAGTTAGATGATATCTCAAAGTAGTTTTGATTTGCATTTCTCTGATGATTAAGGATGATGAGCATTTGTTCACATGTCTGTAGGCCGTGTGCCTGTCTTCTTCAGAGAAGTTTCTCTTCAAGTCCCTTGCCCAGCCTGCAATGGGATCACTTGTTCTTTTCTTGCTTACATGTTTGAGTTCTCTATGAATTCTGGTTATTAAACCTTTGTCAGAAATATAACCTGTAAATATCTTCTCCCGTTCTCATGGCTGTCTTCTTGCTTTACTTACTGTGCTCTTGGCTGTGCAGAAGCTTTTAGTTTGATCAGGTCTCAGTAGTGTATTTTTGAAGCTGCTTCAATTGCCTGGAGGGTCCTCCTCATAAAATACTCACCCAGATCAATTTCTTCAAGGGTTTTCCCTGCACTCTTTTCTAGTATTTTTATAGTTCATGTCTTAAGTTTAAATCTTTAATCCAGTGAGAGTCTATCTTAGTTAATGGTGAAAGGTGTGGGTCCAGTTTCAGTCTTCTACAGGTTGCCAACCAGTTCACCCAGCACCATTTAAATGGGGAATCTTTTCCTCACTGAATGTTTTTAATTGGCTTGTCAAAGATCAAATAATGGTAAGTAGCTGGATTCATCTCTTGGTTCTCTATTCTGTTCCAGATATCTACTTCTCTGTTTTTGTGCCAGTACCATGCTGTTTTGATCACTATCGATTTATAGTATAGTCTGAGGTCTGGTAGTGTGTGATTCCTCCTGCTTTGTTTTTATTTCTGAGTAATGTCTTGGCTATTCGAGGTTTTTTATGATTCCATATAAAACGAAGTATTGTTTTTTCAAGATCTTTGAAGTATGACAGTGGAGTTTTAATAGGGATTGCATTAAAATTGTATATTGCTTTGGGTAGTATGGACATTTTAACAATGTTGATTCTTCCCAGCCATGAGCATGGTATGTTTTTCCATTTGTTAACATTTTCAACTATTCTGAAGAAATTGCAAAACTCAAAGGTAAGCTAGCTGTTTTGAGGATAAGTAGAAACAAATAATATGTCAACAAGAAGCTCAGGCAAGAGGTGGTATTTGGCTTGCAATTTGAACTTGCCTTTTGAGTAAACGTTATGTCAGAAGGTTTAAGTAAGCATAGTAGCTGCCTCATCATCCTTCAGATTATGAAAGGCTTCTCCTTAGCTTTTAGATCTGGGATGCCAGCAGATACCCCCAGGAGTCTGAGGTCGGGGCTTGCAAATGCAAATGTCTGCAGGTCCAAGAAGATACAATGACATTAAGAGCGAAGTGGATTAGGGAGAAGAAAAATTCTCTCTCTACTTGGGATAAGTATTAGTTTGTGTTTCTCTTAAATCTACTAAAAGAGAAAAGGTGCATGTGGAGTGATAAATGGTAATGTCACTTGGTCTCAGTTTAGGGAGACAAAGTTGGGGGTAGGAGGGACTTTGGGGAACTGGGAGCCGCCTGCTGCTCAGTTCCACCCAAATGTTTCCTCATGTGGATGCAGCTCTAAAATTGGCAGATCTGATTTTTCCAGAAGCGGAAGTTCACATTTGTATACTTTTGCAATTAATTCAGACTTTTTGAAACTTTGTGAGAGAGCCAGTCCTGTATCGGCCAAACACAAACATACATCCTGGGGCTCCATCTGTCTAAGAGGTTATCATTTTGTAACTTGTGGATACTGAGTAAGACAGAACTTACGAGCTTGTACCATCCTCAGCTTCGGAGGAAAAACTGACCCTTGTGTTTATTATTTGTATATCTTTAAGCTTTCTCGGATGAGAAGAAATATGTAAAAAGAGAAAGGCATTTGAGAACAATATTTATAATGTTTGGCCAGGCACTATGTTCCTATATTTCACTGCTACAGTTTCAGAGACAGAGTTCTTGCGTTATTATAGAAAGCAGGATTTTGTTTTAGGATCCATAGCACAGATGTGTGAGATACTGCTGGTGTCAACCATATGGCGTTTATAGTCATCTTGCTGTGAACATGGTCCTCAATAAAGAATTCGTGGGAGTGATTCAGACAGGGCCCATGTTACAACAAAAATATGGAGATTTGGCTATATCTGGATGGCATAAGGAATTTTCTAGTTTAAAAAAAAATATGTGTTTGGCACTTTGTAGACAGCATATTATTGAAGAAAAGACTTGTTTATCCAAAAGCAAAATTAGATTTTGGAAAAGAAGCTATAATGCTTGAAAACAACCACAACGATACCTTTTTATAAAACCTGGACTCCTAGCCCATTGCTTTGGATGCACAAAAGTAACACATTTTGGGTTTTGTGCATTTGTTGATTTTTCGAGTATAGATATAGCATCAGATGTCTCAGTGTTATTTTTTTTCCTAGTCATTGAGATTTTTACGGTAGCTTTTTGTCTTTTTCACCTAAACCCAATTATGTGGCAATAAGTTAATGAGAGATTTAAACATTTTTATTTGTATTTTAATAACGTAATAAACAATTTGTGTTGAGGAAGTGTCTTTTAATCTAAATGTTTGGTGAATAATTTCAAGTGTTTGTGATTCATAGTTAAAGAACCCGATGATAATTAAGTAAATAAATACGTGCTTTGTTTCCTGGACTAGACGTTAGAAGCAAGTATTGAAAAGAAATCATTGGAAATGAGACATTGTGGTGAGATAAAAGGATGAGTACTTGCAGACTTGTGAAATCTCCCCAAATTACCACAGAAGCCTATGAGGTTTTCTTTTTAATTTTAGGGCTCAGCTTGGTTTCACTTACTATTTCAGCTCTTCAGCATTCTTATTATGATAAGTAGATCTCTCTGCAAAACTTTTGGTGGAAATATTTTTGTGTAATATCCACTCCCAAGAGTTGTTTTAGGGATATTAATAACCCGACATTCATTTCTTTCCATTTGTGTAAGAAGGAATGCAAGGTCAAGGCTTGGATCCCGTTCAAGACTCATTGGTGTGGATATTATGGCATATCTGTATGTGTCTACTAACATCTCCTGGTCTTGAACCTGTTTGGGGCAGATACACATCTTTATAGTCCCCTGAGTACTTTTCCTTTGTGCTTGATAAATTATATTGTAGGCCAGGTGCAGTGGCGCACACCTCATCCTAGCACTCTGGGATGCTGAGGCGAGTGGATTGCTTGAGGTCAGGAGTTTGACACCAGCCTGATCAAGAGTGAGACCTCATCTCCAAGAAGAGCTGGTGTTGTGGTAGGCACCTGTAGTCTCAGCTACTTGGGAGGCTGAGGCAAAGAGAATCACTTGACCTCAGGAGTTTCAGGTTGCTGGGAGCTGATCATTCTAAAAAAATTTTTTAGATTGAAAATGAGCAATAAAAATATAATTGAATGGGTAGGGTTGTATGTCTAGAGACAGCTAGTTTTAAACTGACAAGATAATGAATAATGCAAAGTCAGAATCAGATCATAGAATTTTCATTTAGGAAAACATGGACTAAGTCACAGAAATGAGAGTTAAACTAGTTCTCATATTAATGACACAAATTTCTAGTTTATGCTGCTTTTTTCCCCTTCCTCCCTCCCTCCTTTCTTTCCTTTGCTCCCTTCCTTTCTTTCTCTGTAAAATGGGTACATGTAGGTAAAACACATGTGGCTTATGAATTTGAGAGAAATGACAGAAATAGGAATCATTTTTATCCCTTGGGAAGAGAGCAGTTTTCGGTCACTTACCAGGAAAATAATAATAGTAGCTAACACTCATTGACAATACACTCTGTGCCAGTTACTAGACGCTTTGCCTGTTATTAATGTATTTAATTCTTATAACAACCCTGTAACTACTGAGGATACTGACATAACCGTTTGGTAGCATAAAGTACACAAAACCTAAAGGAAGTCATATATTGAGTTGTACGATCTACCTACAAGAGTCAGGGGGGTAGAGAATTCTTGAAAAGTGAGAGGGTGATTGCCAAGCAGACTGTTGGGTGGAAGCATTAAAAAAAAAAGGAATTAGGTGATATCTCAAAGTAGTTTTGATTTGCATTTCTCTGATGATTAAGGATGATGAGCTTTTTTTCATGTGTCTGTAGATTGTGAGTCTGTCTTCTTTAGAGAAGTTTCTCTTCAAGTCCCTTGCCCACCCTGAGATCAGACCATGTGTTCTTTTCTTGCTAATACGTTTGAGTTCTCTGTAGATTCTGGTTATTAAACCTTTATTGGGGGTATAACCTACAAATATTTCCTCCCATTTTGAGGGCTGTCTGCTTGCTTTACTTACTATGTTCTTAGCTGTGCAGAAGCTTTTTAGTTTGATCAGGTCCCAGTAATGTATTTTTGATACTGCTTCAATTACCTGGAAGTCCTCCTCATAAAATATTCACCCAGGCTGATTGCTTCAAGAGTTTTCCCTGCACTTTCTTCAAGTATTTTTATAGTTTCATGTCTTAAGTTTAAATCTTTTATGCAGTGAGAGTCTATCTTAGTTAATGGTGAAAGGTGTGGGTCCAGTTTCAGTCTTTTACAGATCGCCAACAAGTTCACGCAGCACCATTTGTTAAATAGGG
>CAUYPK010043996.1:0-15237 GCA_963574355.1 Loris lydekkerianus
CTCTTCTTCTCTTTCATACCCACCACCCAACCAAGCTAAGGGGTATTAAAATCACCCATCTTATCCACACAACACAAATAATTACCGCATTCGGCCCAATTTTTAATTGCCCCCCGCCCCGGCGGCGCGGCGGCGCCCGCCCCCGCCCCCCCCCCCCGGGCCCAAGTTGACACAGTCAAGAATAATGGCTAAATCTATCAAGTTTGATCAGGTCTACTATAATGAAGTGAGGCTTCATATTCCAAGCAGGGACAATGAAGACAGGAGTCAGGCTCTAGAAATGCGCTGCTCACTTTGTGCCTGGAATACGCAGCAGCCAGCAGGGAGCCACCAGATAATTACACAGTATTTGTGCGGTTCCAGGAAGCTTCCCGCACAGGTTGAATGCCCGTGCTATATTAAAAGGCAGCACAGTGAAATGTTTTTAATGAATATTTTTGTCAGAGAAAGAAAAGGCATTTGAATGATTGTGTGTGTGTGAGAGAGAGGGAGAGAGAGAGAGAGGGTGTGTGTGTTTACGCTTGCGCATGGGGAAACCAGAGGTGGAATATCACTGTCAAAATACAGGTACCTTTATTTATTTTTATTCCATTATTTACCATTTCAAGAGTCTGACATCCTTTCAATAATACGAATCACAACATTCGGTTAATGTTATTTAGGGCTAATTGTACATTTAATCCCTTAACTAATATTTGCTAATAATATCTTTCAATGAAATAGTACATCAGACAGAGGCTTAAAACTACTTTAAAAAAAAATTCCAGTAGTAAATGAAATGTTTAGACACATCGAATCAGGAAATCTAAAGGAGAAGTAACACAGATGTTGATGCTTACGAGTCAGTAGCCTTTGGCAGTGATAGCTCCAAAACATAAGAATACATTATTTCATCGCTCTTTAATTCTCACCTAACAGATGTGAATAATCCACTGAATTTTAAACCCACGCATTCTATTCACAATGCCCCTTTAAGTTCATTTTGCAGGGCAAGACAAGCCATATACACCAAGAGAATTCATTGTATAGGGTTGTGATTTTTTAAAGTCCAGTTCTACTAATATAATACCAGATATATTTCAAATGTATTTCATGTACTTGATGAGAAAAATATAACTTCCTTAAAAACATTTTTTGGTGCTGAACCACCTATGTAAAGGCAGGTTTTTTAAAAGCTAAATGACAACCATTAGCATCAGATATCACACAATAACTTCCTTTCCTAAATTAAATAAATTCAGCAGTTCAAACTCTTTGGATAACAAAAGCATCTCACAGATATTTCCCCTTCATACCAAATGATTTTCAGATAATGTAATGACTTACATACCAAGGTATTAATTTGAGCCTGCCTGAAACCTGTGCATTTTAAAGGGGGATATTGTATTTCACATGCCTAAGTACCGATTGTGAACCATTATCACTTTTAACAAGTACATTCTGATGAGGTAGCATGGATCTTTATTTGAAGGGAGAGTTCCTACCACATTGCATGACACACATGGTAGAGGTCAACAATTAAGAACAGTGAGGGTCATAGGATTTGTTGGTTGAAAGATGGGTCTGATGAGGCAATTTTCTATAGTTTTTTTTTCCCTCCCAAAGAGTAATTTCAAGTAGATTTCTCAGCCAAGAGGCCTGCCACTCCCTCTTGCAACTGACTAAAATTTAATACCTTTGACCCTCAAAAAGAAAAAAAAAAAAAAAAATCTGAATTCAACAAATGTGGTGGGTGACTCGTCCCAGATTATTGTAAGAGAATGCAATATCCATTCCAAATTCTCAAGGATTCGTTTCAAGGTTTCTGTTATTGAAATGTTTCCTTTTTGTAAGCTGTATTATTAATAATTGCAAATACCTAAATGGAATCATTTAAATGAAAACTGTTTTCTTTCACCATACGAGGAGAAAAATCCTAACCCTTTTAGTAAATAGATTCAAAATAAGTATACATAAAATACTGAAAAGGAAATTTCATTAGGTATGTATAGCTATGTATATTTAACAAAAAAAGACAGGCAATTACCTTGGCATGTTTAAATCTGATTATTAATCTATCCTCGAAGACTTTCAATATTAAAATATAAACAATGGTCAGATGTGTTTTCTTTCATTTGAATTATAGTTGCTTACACATAATACTTTGTTGTCATGCTATAGATGAAAAACCTAAATAAAAAGCAAAATGATTTTTAACTATCTTTTCTACTTTTCAATTTTTAATAAAGGTACTCTACTACTACATTAAATATTTTGTACTCATCATGAAATGCATAAAGCCTACAGGTCATAAAGCATATAGGCCATCTTTTTAGAAGTTCTATAAACAAAAAATTTCATGGCAATATAATTTGACCAGAAAAATGGAAAGCTCAGAAGAGTGGGAAATGGGCTTTTCTACCTTTGTGGGAATTGATGGAAATATATGTCCTAGGATAGTAGTTCTCAATCACAGGTAGATGTAAAAAGCTCAAGAGAGGTCACCTTTCTATTCTGGTCCAATCATAATTATAATAGTACATATTTTAAATTCTTGGGCCACAGTAGAAAAAATCGTATTTAGGTTTTGTTCTATATCTTTCTCCTCTACCAATTTCCAAGGAAAATACAAATTCACATTAATAGAATTTTCAAAGACTATCTCTTCTACAGGCCCTCCAGTTTCAGTTTCCATCTCTGTGGTCAGTTGTCTATACAAATATTTCTGTATGGGGCTTTGAAGACTAGACTCAAAGCTAGTGTTTGAACAAGGCAAACACTTCTGGCTTGGAAGAAGATGTGGTGAGGGCTTACAGGGAAGCAATCTTTGTTTGGGATAAGTGGAGTAATGCTTCTGCAACCTGGGGTATCATTCTTATATCCCCCGCTCTGCTACGGCAGATGTCTAGAACTAAATTAGAAAGTTTGCCTCATTTTGCATCATTTGCATTAGACTTCCTCTTTCTGAAGTCTCAGATTTCACAGGGCCTTTTTGTGAAATGAAGAGTAAGGTTTTCATTAAATCCCTTAGCCTGGTTACCCTTGTAAAACATTAATCTGTTACGAAAAAAAAAAAAAAATGGATGAAAAGCCAAGAATCTTTCCCATGTAGAAAATAAAACTACTATTCCTCTGTCATGGAAGGCTACATTTTGTTGCACACAAACGCTGGCATATTCATAAGCAGCGTCTTCATAGTTAAAAGAATGTTACTCCTCAGATTAAGTGGTCCTTGGAAATGCCAACAGCTGAGTTCCAGCCGCTTTGAGTGCAACGAGCTTTGTGCCATAGAGAAAGGTTCCTCTCCACCTTCTAAGCTTCATTTTATTCAATTGGCTCCTTTTCACATTGTTATAGCTGATGAATATAACAAAGTTGGATTCAGAAGAGAACCTTAGCGTTATCATAATGCTTAGAAGAAATAGCTTCACACTGTATAATCTATCAAAGGTGTCAGATTTACAAAATGCAGATTTTCTGTCACATTTGGGCACTCTAAGCACTGTATCTTTTCAGTAAGGTGCTGACTGCTGTTTTAATGAGGCCCTTTGGTGGCAGTAAAAAACTGAAAGAAGAGGATTAGAGGGGTTACCCTAGATATTGTCTATTTGTCTTACAAATTTCACACTAACTACCAATTACATCGCCATAAACCTTTTGGCTACTTGAAGCTGCATGCCATATAATACATAAAAAATACGCTATGTTAACCTCTCCTATATTATACACGTAACTACAGCCACTGATGCAAGTAACGTATCTAATGAAGCCAATAATGAGGCTCTTTAAAAGTAGTCTTGTTATAGGAATATTATTAGAGCAGTTCAGTTAGAGGCTAAGGTCCATTATGGATTACTTCCTATATACTCTGGTCCCGGGTCTGGAAAGATGCTGACACACTAATTCAAGCTCAAGAAGGGCATTAATCTTGCAACCTTCTACTTGTCATGCTTAATAGGACATCCTGCCTAGGTGAAATGAACCTGATATATTCAGGTAAACATAATTTAATAAGGACAGATAAAAAGAAATAGACATCTGGCGTGACCCAGGGGAGAAGAAAATACCTGTCATTTCGTTTGAGAACCAAACTCCCCAGAAGAATCTCTAGGGTACCTGGTAGAGGGTTGTACACAGTAGGCACTCAAAATATAGGCACTGCCTCAAGGAATAAGTGGAACAATCACGTGGAAAGTTTTGAGATGTCTTTGTTGTTTTTCCCTCCTCAATTTCTTTTCTTTTTTTCCTCCTAAATTTCCTGCCATCCATTTTGTGGTGGGGAATGATAATGCAAAGCAGGGAAGGCAACTGTGTTCATCTGGGGGAAGAAGACATGTATTAATGTGGGGTTAAGCATCTGAGTGTGAAATCAAGATCTGCAAGAATACAGCATGAGATTTAAAAAGCAGGCATGAATGTCAGTGAGTAACTGTGCGTCCTCTTGCATTTGCAATCACTCTTAAGGCTAATGAGCTTCTCAAAATTGTGTCAAGGTTTCAGATAAGCCTAGAAAAGGCATCTGTTGGAGAAGGTGGAAGTCCATCCTGCAAAACTGAGCGTTGTTGTAGAGAGACAGACAGGTAGACACACAGACACACACACACAGAGCACAGCACACACAACATGTAATAGAGTGCTGCTTCCCTCGGGCCACGCTCAGACTCTGATCTCCTACAGCTTTGAGAGAGACAAATCTAAAACAGCCCCAGAGAACACTGATTGGCTTTACCACTTAAAACAGCTAAGTAGTATCAAGAATCAAGATAGTTAACATTCTGGGTGATAAATCCACGTTCTAAGTCACTAAGTGGAATTTGTCATTTGATAATTTTCCAAGATCTTGTTGATTCCAAGATGAAAGGAACATGGCGTTATTTGGTCAAGGTTTAAAAACTAGACAACTGGTAAATATGATTCAAAAACAGCATCTGAAAACACCTAAACACTCAACTTCCTCCAGTGCTTCTTCCAACTCTTCTCAAATAAGTTAATACATGATCACATAAATTATTTGGAGAATAGTGTGGTTAAATCCATTGTTGTGAATTTAAATTTATCACATTTCTAAATTTAGCTGGCCAGGCACTTGTAAATCTACAAAGCTCATTTTTATGGAAAAATCAATGCATTTCCCCCCCTCCCAGGATAATATATATTACTTATGAAAATGAGTCTTTTAGTTACAATTTATTTCTAACAGGGATAGAGAAAAATGTATATGTACACTCAACAAATGAATTAAATTAAAGGGATGAAAAGAACCCTTTCCAATAAAAAAAATCTAATTAGATAGCTCTGGGATGATAGGTCTTCCTCAGCCTTCTCCCTTATTCCAACTGTTGGAATATCAGCAGTAGGTCCTACCCAGACGAGCATTCATTCTCTAGATGGGACAAGTGTCACCAATCACACTAGCTGGAATTATCCAGGATGGTAAGAAGTTGTCCACCCTAGAGGGACAAATGTGGCCTGTAGTGGTTTATTAGAAAAGGTATCAGAGACTACTATCAATAGAAGACAGCCACCCTCCTGGTGCTGTTTAGTAGGGGTTTACATAGAAAATCGGGCATTTGGAGAATCACAGCTAACTTTCTATTCATGTTGTTAGTTTTGTCCAACTATCTTGAGTGTCTCATCTGCAAAGTGTTAAGAGGAGTTATTCATTAAGCACTTTGTATAATCTTTATAAGAAGCACCATGGAAACCAAAAGCACTGTACCACTTTGGTCTTCTCCCGGGTTGAACTCAAGAAACAGATTTCCATCCGTAGCGAATAAAGAAAGGCATGCACACAAGGAAGGTGGCTCTTATAAATGCTTTCTTAACAACTGCAGTCTTGGGTTAGAATATATCAATTTCTGGCTTGGCACCTATAGCTCAGTGGCTAGGGCACCAGCCACATACACCAGAGCTGGCGGGTTCTAATCTAGCCTGAGCCTGCCAAACAACAACAACAACAACAACAAAAAAAAAATAGCCGGGCATTGTGGCGGATGCCTGTAGTCCCAGCTACGTGGGAGGCTGAGGCAAGAGAATTGCTTAAGCCCAAAAGTTTGAGAATGCTGTGAGCTGTGACACCATAGCACTCTACCGAGGGTGATATAGTCAGACTCTGTCTCAAAAAAAAAAAAGAAATATCAATTTCTGACCCTTACATCAGAATTGGAGACTTGTAAGCTGTCAGTCTTGGGAATAATCACAAGGCCATTCCCAAATCACCAAGGCACATGCAATCACTCTGATTGCTTAGAGACTGCCTCTAGATAGTATTCTAGGGTTTATTTTTGGAGGTTTTGCTTGGTTCATGTCCTTGAACTCCGGGCCCTAATTTTTACCCTTAAATCATACATGGTCTCATCTAAATAGGTACAGTGAGGTGCAAAAAGAAAATCCACCAGTAGAGCATACTAGTGACATTTGGGGACTATGGGCCCAATTCCCAGAAATCTGAATTAAAATGAGATTTGAAATGAGGAAAAAAATGGTTGATATTTCTAATCATCCTAATAAAGTTATCTGGCATCTGCTGGATTATTTTTTTATACCATACGGAATTCTATACGGAATAGTCTACACGAGGCTGGATAACACATGTCACCCTAGGCACCTGAATTAATAGTTTGGTTATGTACTCGGTTAAGTCTTTACTATAGATCAGCATAAGTGTGCTAGACAGACAATTCTTTAGAGCTAACATTTTTAAAAGGTGCCAAAGACCCTTTGAGATCTGCATGAATTATCCATATTCAGGGGAAAAAAGTCAAACACACAGTGGTTTTCTTTTTACTGCCCCCCCTTCCCCCCGTTTTCTTAGTTGCACTGCATAAAATTGCAGCAAAGTTGGCAAGAAAAAATACTTCCACGGTTTTTCTAAAGCTGCAATTAATGATAATGAAGCTATACCTTATATGGCAAGAAATACAGTACAAATTGGATAAGTAAGAAAAATGATCAGCCATTGTGTGCCTCCAATATAGTACATCAAGGTATCGCCACGGTGAGGCTATCTTTATTTTAAACCATTAAACAAAACAATATAAATCTGCAGGCAGGTGTTTCTTGTTGCAGAAGTATTGAAAGTTGTAATGCAAACAATCTAATTTTAGCATCTATGTAGAGTGTGAAGTAAATTTACTGATCACTGATGCATTGAGCATAGGAAGAAACAATCAGCGGGGGCTTTCAGCGAGATTATCCTATTAAAGCAGGAAGACTTCATGTGGTTGTTAAGGAAGTAGTCAGAAGCAGGTGATGGAAGTGGGGGTCTGACGACTCGTCAGAGGGCCCAGTGTACATGTTAAGTTGTTGTTTTCTGCTCAGCTAAGCAGCAGAGAATTGATATGTTAGCAATGAAGTGCAATGACAATTAAATTGTAACTGACCTACATGTTACCGTCATTACGCGTTCTCTTTTTTACTGCTTTCCCTCTTATTTAATCACACAGTATGGGGTTTTTATTAGGCTGTAATGTTAAAATCTTCATCCATTTAGCCATAAATGTGTGACTGGATATCGATCAGACTTCCATGCACTATACAAACAAAGCCATTTTGCTGAATCACTGTTGACTTGTTTGTGGCCTAATTTAATGAGTGTAATAACTTACATTACCATCCAGTTAACATTTAGGAGCCCAGAAAAGACCTGCTAGCACGCAGTAAGCTACTGTATACATTCTCTATTCCTATCGCTCCCCTTTGCAGTAAATTTTGTATAATAATATGCACTGCACACAACACAAGCTCAGCTTCCATCAGTGGAGGGGACACTCTGAGAAGTTCACTAGGCTCAAGCTGAAATGCTTCTCACTCATGTGAACCAACTCATAGGATTTTCCTTTTCTAGATCCCATAGCTTCTATTTCTTAACCTCTTAAAAATAATAAACAGGGGTTACATAATCTACAGACAAAGATAGCTTAATCTTTCCCCATATTTTTCTTACTGATATTTTAAGCTTCTTCCCACCTCCAAACTCAGGGATGAAAAATAGTTACTTACGAAGCGGGGAAGAACAGAAAAAGCATCGTAAATTAAACAAAATAAAGTTCCAGGGTAAAATATAAAAGCGAGAAGTCAACAAATAAACTGGGTCATCCTTTTTTATATTTATATGATTACACTATCCATGCTCTTGAATTATGTAACATTTTATATTTCCCTATAATAAAGCCAGCCCTTCCTTCCATTCAACACACACAAACACATCCATATGTGGTCTTGCTAAATGCTTCTTTAACACAAACATATTGTAATTTATTTGTATTTCATTGAATTACTTTGAAAAAATTTTAAAACATCTTTATCACTTCACTCTGCCTGATAATGAAGCTATACTTTCTAGTCATTTAACTAGCCCTTGACAATTCAGTGGATCACCAAAAGAGCTCTCATTGTTTCCATACGAATATTTCATTTCTTACACTTTTGTTATACCTTTCCTGAGTTGTCTAGCTCTTTAGTGACTTTTTAATTTTTTCCTTGAAATACTTTTTTGGCTTCTTTGTGTAGGCTTTCAATTTTCTCTTCAGTGCAGTTCATCTTATTTGACATTCATATTCTGAATTCCATTTATGACACTTTGACAATTTATTTTTGGTTGGGGTCCACTGCTGTAGATGTATTGTGATCTTTTAAGGGTGTCATATGACAGGGTGTCCCAAAAGTCACCCCTAATGACACCATACATAAGGAAAATGGGAAATGGCAGCCTTTATTTACAAAATGTTCATTAAGACATTTTACAAAGAGGTCGCCAAGAAAAAGAAAATATTTTGCAAATATTTTGTAAAATTTTATAATTAATATTTTATAAATAAAGGTGCATTTAAATACAATTTCCCATTTCCCCTGTATATGGTAACTTAGAGGTGGCTTTTTGGATACTCTGTATTATGCACTAATAACAAAATTAAAGCTTTTTACTTTCTCAAAATAACCATTATTTATGAAGAAAAATGTAGTGAACAACTTAAAAAACAAGTATTTCCACATTGTGAAATTTGAAACTGACTTTTATTTTTCCTTCCCTTTTTGGAGCAATATCACTGCATTGTTTGAGTTAAGATTTAAGTATTTAATTATTATCCTTTGTGCAATACTTTAGATTGACACTATAATCTTAGAAATTCTCTAATAATAGAAGAAAATCATAGGTGGGAGAGATACTTTTATATTTTATTTCTTTCCATGAAATAGATAAAGGCAACCTTCAGGTCTTTTATTCCAGAGGGAAATGCATCACTCTGGACAATCGGGAAATTACTTTGGTTTTCATAATAATGGGCCATAAAATTTGGAATATGCTAATTAGGGCCTCCACGTCTAGAGTTTTATTTTCACTATCAAGAAAAAGCAAGCATGACATTGACAAGTTTATGTAAAATAAATAAACTATCAAGTCCAGGTAATTAGGGGAGAACAGCAACAATGACATAATTTCCTTTCTTCAATATTAAGCTGCTACTAAACTCCCAGAAGTATTCTAGGCACAGTGGAAAAAGCCATGAAGATAAAAGATCAAAATCCTTTCCCTCATGGAGCATATAGTCTGATGGGGTGGGGAGAGAAACAAAACATGAACAAAGTAACAATTAAATGGTAGCTTAAAAAGCCAGAGATGCAAAAGAGAGGAAAACATAAAGTAGGAAAGGAGGAGAAGGAGTTCTGTGGGGAAAATAGGAGTTTAAACATTGAGTGATTTGGGTGGAATACATTGAGGGGGTGAATTTCAGCAAAGACTTAAATGAGATAATTTAGATGCTTATATTAAACTATAATCTAAATATATATTAAACTGGTTTACATAGCCTTCACGGCATTTTGTTAGCCAGTTTGATGAAAATATTTCAAATTGTCTATAAAACCAGCACATTGTACCCCATGATTGCATTAATGTACACGGCTATGATTTAAGAAAAAAAGGAAATATATATGAAATGCAATATTAATGTGTAGCTTTGCACATATAACGCATGTTATCTTAATATAAAAAGTAGATGTTGAATGAATTTCCACCAAAGAAAGGTTCAAAGAAAGGCAAGCAAATAAATATGGTAGAGAAATGATGTGGAGTCAGGTGTCTACTGGGGAGACTGGTCCTTACATTCCTCTTTAAGACATCCCCATTTTAAATCCATAATTCACAATGTATTATTCACCCCTGGAGTAAACCTGTCCTTGGTGGGATATGGAGTCCCAAGCCATGTTGGGTGAGGATGCACCTGTGTTATCCTGTCTCTCTACTATGTGACACACCAGTAATTACCACCACTTTTTAGCTCTCACTCCAAGCCAGTCACCGCCCATTTAAACACTCTTGAGAAGTAAGTATTGGTATGCTCAATTCACAGCTGAGTCAAGTGGAATTCTGAGAAAGTAACCATCATGGCAAAGTTCAGCAAAACACCCAGTAGAACAGTGACTCCTTTGATACTGTACCACAGTTCTTTTCTATGCTTATTAGGACAAAATAAAAGACAAAACTAAACAGAATAATCCTCAGTGTCAATTAAGGATAGAAAATGCGTGGGAGAGTTAACAATTTTTGATGGAGGTTGAAAATATCATTGGAAATTAAATGCTAGCATTGTAGAAATTGTGCGAACAATGGTTTATATAAAACGTGAAGACTAGATCAAACTTTTATTGGGACTGATGCTTCTCTCGTGAGGATAGCTTCTGCTAACCTATTTATGGCACTTTTGTATGAGTTAGATACAGCTTAGTACTGGGACAGGTGAGAGGACTGCACTTAAAGGTTTCATCCTCCCTAGGTATTGTTGTTCATACAGGAGTCAAACCAGCAATTCTTTGCAGCCCTACTTTCTAAATTCAAACAGAGGCAACCTGGCTAGTGAAAGAAGACAGAGAAGGTCCGTCTGCATTCGAATTGGTCATTTTCTGTATGCTCTTGTGACTCTGTCTTGCAACATCATCTTTCTTGATGGACAATAGTGCTAATAGTAACATTAGTAACTTTAACGAAAATCTGTAAGAAGAAAGCAATTTATTTTAGCAATGCAAGGACAATCTTAGACAAGCAGTTCAGAAATTGCTTAATATTTTTGTCTACTTTCTTTCTACTAATTTCCTTTCCAATCTCTACAACTGAAGTACTTCAAGCAAGATATCTTGGGATTGTACTACAAATGTGGATCTTTGAGCCACAGGGAAGTGAGTTTGAAGCTCAGCTCTGCCATTTGCAAACGGTATAATCTTGGCTAAATTCCTTCATTTTTCTATCTGAAAATCATTTTCTTTATTGATTACATGAAGCAGGATAATAGCTCTACTTTTCAAGATTTTTGACAAAATTAAACTTATACCTGAATTTATTTCTGCCTTCATTTTGCCACTCACATTCTATCTATAGGACAAGAGCCATGTTCCTTGGTCCAAGGTCCTCAGGATGTTACTGAAGCTCTATCTTTACAACACTATTGCCAGTCATGACTGTCCCCTTACCTCTCATAGCCTCATACCCCCTTTCTGCACTACTTTTATGCTCAAGTAGTACCCAGATGAATTAGGCCTGCCAGATGCTCCATACTATGTCATGGCTCTATGATCTTTTACATGCTCTTGGCTCTGCTTGGACTAACCACCTTTCTCACAGTCTCTTCAGATCATTCCCACTCATCCACAAAACTTGACTTGGTTTTACAAAGATTAAATGAAGTAATACATGTTAAGTATTCAGTAGAGTGGTACACAGTAAGCACTCAGGAAATTTTAGCTCCCTCTCTGACACGAACCCCTTTCATAAAATTAAGCATGCTTCTAACTCTGTGTGACTTGTGGCTATCTTACATGCTACATCTGCCCCACTTTACTAGAGGGAGGCCATATGGACGGCAGTGTGAAGAAAGCATTGCCTTGGGAGTCATCCTGCACCCACTCCAATCCCAGCTCTCCACTTTGCTAACTCTGAACTTTCATCAGGTCATGTAAGCCTCATGGTCTTTATCTCTTTATCAGAGATAACATTATTTACTTTTCTAGAAGATTATAAGAGCTAGGATCAAAGACCTCATGGTACATGGTCAATACAAATCAGCTTTTCTTGTACAAGAGCTCTTACTCTTACTATACATCTACTGTGCCGAGGCACACTTCCATTTCACTCTGAGTGAGATCCACAAAATTCAACCCTAAAAGTACAGGTCGAGTTGTTGCATAGTTGATTTTTGAGCAAACATGGGTTCAAAGTCAGAAATGAAACTTAATATTCAGTTGTGTTGTATCTCAATTTGCTTTGTTGCTGAGTGCGTTGCTGTGAGGTTCTGCTATGTTAATATTATCACTATTAATTATTTTCATCATTATTATGTAGTTTCTTTCATATCTACCTTATTTACTAGACTCTTGGTTCTTTAAATACAAAACAATAATTTTTTTAGCCTGGTCTAGAATAGAGATTAAAAACTGAACTTCTTGTGTTCCAATCCCAGCTATATCTGTGTCCCTGGCCACATTACTTTATCTAGGTAAGTCTTGATTGCATCATTTTAAGATGAAGGTGATGGTAATACTGCTTTGGTTATAGAAATTGTGAGGATTAAATAGGCTGATGCATGTAGCAGAATCTGGCACCTAATAGGTGCTCACTAAAAGTTAGCAATTACCATCATCATCCTCTCATTATCACTGTCATGACAATCACCATTATTGACCTCAGCACCTGTCAAAGAGCCCATTTGCATGCTAGGCACTCAATAAAACTTAGCCTAAAATTTTATAAATCTTAAAATTTGGAAGTTGTAATTTAGGTTATCTTCCCAATTATAGGCTCGGTCCCCTTACAGGCATCTCCAGATGGTGGAGTGTGAAAAGATCACTCTCTAATTGGCCTGAATTCCCCCAAGTCAGTCATTTTCTCAGCACCATACTGAGGGCCTGAGGCCCTCTCACCCAGCTACCTCTCCTTCCTCCACCTCCTTCCACCAGAACCAGCCAGCCTCGAGGCAGTTGGCTTCTGTCTGTCTCACCCACCAGTCCTTGCCAAGGATGCTAGCCAGTCCTTTATTGGAGCCAGGTGGAGCTGGCAAAGCCAGCTGTTGCCCGCCTTGCGTTGCCTGGACTTGTGGGTGCCAATCTTCCTCCTCCCTGGCTCAGGATAAACCTTTGGCATCTTTGCTCTTTTCTGCAAACCTCAGGCATTGGGTCCTAACACCGGGGATTTTCCTTGTGGGAAAGGCACAGTTAGGAAAGTGATAATCCTATCATTCATTTACCTACATTCCTTGTTTGTTTTATTGAAAGTAGACTAATGTGAATGAGACATGGCATGTGATGCCCTCCAGAACTCAAAGAAAATAAACAGACATAATCAATGAAAGGGAAGAGGGCTACACCCACAATATCTAAACAAGCACCCTCTAAATCTAGGGGTCTGACTCCAAGTCCTCTACCTCTGGTCGCCTCTTCTAGGAAGTTTCCATTTGTAATTATGCTGAGCCACAGGCTGATTGATCTCTCTTTAGAGGGGAAGTGGAAAAACAGAACTTAAGTGTTTTCAGCATTCAGCTCTCCTAACTGCTATAGCCACGGCAGGCTTATCTGGCGGGAGCTAGCAGGAAGCCTATAACCGCTTCATCCTAACTCTCCAAATGCTGGCAACAATTAAATGAATTCTTAAGAAGAGAATCAAAAAAGCAGGAGGCAAAATGAATGGCTTATCCAAGTGCTGAGGAAGGAGAGGCTGTGTATTCAAGATGGAAAGAATATAAATACACACACACACATGCATATTATGTTACATATCTATAAAAATGTGAAATGTTATTTATTTTGAGAATACCCAGTCATTTCCATCTGTAGTAAGAATCCATAATAACATTCTCTGTTTATGTAACTCTTTTCACCTCAAGAGATCCCGAATGCATCTCAGACAGCTCTATATACAAACAGAGGCCAGGAGCTCCGCCATCCCTGAAGCGAGTGGTGAGAGCCAGGCAGGAGACGCGCGTGCGGCTGCATTCATCTCGGAGACCGCTGAGAGAGGAAGGGAGGGCCGGTCAAGGACAGAAGGACAGCCCCCACGTTCCCAAAACAGTGTCAGAAGGGCCTTCAGATTCTGGGTGACACCTCAACTTTTGATAGCTAATTAAGAAAAAAGCTGAGGAGAACTCCATTTATTTACTGACTCCAGGGAGTGCAAATAAATCTGAGGCATAGATCACAAAATCTTCCCCTCCAGCTTATATATTCTTATTCCACTGAATCTGCTGATGATGGGAGGACAGATAAAAAGGTAATATATGTTGATTCATCTCTACCCACATTTTCATCCACAATCTGCCTTCCCAGAGAGGATTGACTGGATCACCTCAAATCCTGTCTTTTTTGTTTGTTTTTCCCTCACCAATTCAGTCCACAAAAATTGATCTTGCCCCCAAATAATTCTCATTAAAGAGAGAGAGAGATAAGATGACAGCCATGATTCACAGGAATTCACACTTCTGAAACCAAAGCTTCACTGGAGAGTATTTCTACACAGCCTTAACACGGGGAAACTTCTGAGTATCTAAAAAATAAACTAGAAAATGGCTAGTCCCTGCCCAAATAGAACACTACTGACCAAATGCCCAGTAATAAGGACTGAAACCATGATTGTCTGATTTACAAATGGAAAAATCGTGTTCCTGGAGACACAAGTGAGAGACGATGTGAAGGACACATCATATGATGGAGAAAAGAGACTGGTAGAGAAGTGGTCTGCCAACAGCCCCTGGGAACCGTTCTTTCCCTCCAGTGCCCCGCTGTCCTCAGGGCATTAAGGGGCTCCCATTGAGCCCCCCATTACACACCCAGCTGCTGAGCATCAACAGAAGCTCTGTTCTGGCCATCGCAGACTACAGCTTTTCTAGGTCCCATAATCTCAGGGATGTCTCAAATAAACTCAGCAATCAGTAAATGGAGGGGCATAGGGATGCCAAATTCCTTAGGAACTCCAATTTGAAGCTGGGAACGAGGTGAAGAATGCTTGGCACTGAAGCCTCACTGTGATTCTTGGAAGTTGTGCCCTGGAAAGTGCTGCAGAGGGAATGATGGCAGGGGCCGAAGGCCAACTGGGGCCATCCAAAACATTTTTGGAAAAATCTTTCCTTCCTAAGAATATGCCTCTACTTGTCATACAGACTGGAAGAATGCTAAAAAAAAAAAAAAAAAAAAAAAAAAAAAAAAATTTCAGGGTAGTGACCACATTAAGATAAGTGGCCGGTGTTTATTTGGGGTTTTTGGGTCCCCCAATGGTGA
>CAUYPK010044000.1:0-25764 GCA_963574355.1 Loris lydekkerianus
AAAGCTATGGAGGTGGAACAAATTCTTCTTAGTAAAGTATCTCAAGAATGGAAGAAAAAGTATCCAATGTACTCAGCCCTACTATGAAACTAATGTATGGCTTTCATATGAAAGCTATAACCCAGTTATAACCTAAGAATATGGGGGAGAGAGGGAGGGGAGGGAAGGGGGAGGATGGATGGAGGGAGGGTGATTGGTGGGATTACACCTATGGTGCATCTTACAAGGGTACATGTGAAACTTACTAAAAATGTAAGTTTCCTGCCTCCACGTCCCAAGTAGCGGGGAGTACAGGCACCCACCACAATGTGTGGCTATTTTTTAAATTTATTTTATTATTATTACTTTTTTTTGGTTGCAGCCGTCATTTTTGTTTGACGGGCCTGGTCTGGATTCGAAGCTGCCAGCTCAGGTGTATGGGGCTGGCACTTTAGCCACTTGAGCCACAGGTGCCGAGCCGTTTTGCAGTTTTTAGCCAGGGCCAAGTTTGAACCTGCCAACCTCCAGTGTGTGGGGCCTGAGCCCTACTCCTTGAGCTACAGGTGCTGCCCAGGTAATTGGTTTTTATATTTTATCTAAGAGAGTTTTGCTCTTTTTGGAGTTTATGCCTCCATGCTAAGAGAGAAGCTTTTCTACATTCTACATCTTAAGGGTTTTTTTTGTTTGTTTGTTTTTTGTTTTGAGATAAGGTCTCCCTCTGTCACCTACGCTGGAATGAGGTGGCCCAATCATAGCTCACTGTAATCTGAAATTCCTGTGCTCAAGGGGTCTTCCTTACTCAGACTCCAGAGTACCTATGTCTACTGTCAAGTGCCACAATGTGCAGCAAATTTTTAAATAATTTTTTTGTAGAAACAGGGTCTCACTGTGTTCCTCAGGCTGATGTTGAACTCCTGTCTCAAGTGATCCCCCTGCCTTGGCTTCCCAAAGTAGTTGAGACTACAGGAGTGAGCTTCTGCACCTGGCCTCAAAGTCTTTTTGTTTTTTTTTTAGAGACATCTCACTTTATTGCCCTTGGTAGAGTGCCATGTAGTCACAGCTCACAGCAACCGCCAACTCCTGGACTTAGGTGATTCTCTTGCCTCAGCCTCCCGAGTAGCTGGGACTACAGGCGCCAGCCACAATGCCCAGCTATTTTTGTTGTTGTTGTTGCAGTTTGGCCAGGGCCAGGTTTGAACCTGCCACCTTCAGTATATGGGGCCGGCACCCTACTGACTGAGCCACAGGCGCCGCCCTCAAAGTCATATTTTAAGAAGAAATGTCGTTTGGGAGGGTGAAGTGGATGGATTGCCTGAGCTCACAGGTTCGAGACCAGCCTGAGCCAGAATGAGACCTCATCTCTAAAAATAGCCAGGCGTTGTGGTGAGTGCCTAGAGACCCAGCTACTTGGTAGGTTGAGGGAAGAGAATCACTTAAGCCCAGGACTTTGAGGTTTTTCTGAGCTATGATGCCATAGCAATCTTACCAAGTGTAACAAAGTGAGACTCTGCTTCGAAGAAGAAGGAGAAGGAAGAAGAAGAAATGTTAGCCAAACATCGGCGGCTCTTGCCTATAATCCTAGGCAACTCTGGGAGGCCGAGGCAGGAGGCTTGCTTGAGTTCAGTAATTCAACACTAGCCTAAGCAAGAGTAAGACTATGTCTCTACCAAAAATAGAAAAAAATTAGCTGGTTGTCTTGACTGGCTCCTGTAGTCCAGTTCCCAGCTACTTGGGAGGTGGAGGCTGGAGGATTACTTGAGCCCAGGAGTTTGAGTGCTGCTGTGAGCTAGGCTGAAACCATGGCAGTCTAGCTTGAGGAACAGAGTTAGATTCTGTCTCAAAAAGAAAAAAAAAAAAAAAAGAAAGAAACATGCACCGAACAGATGCTTAAACCTTATTGACAACTGATGTAAGTAAACATGCCCTGGCACACCACCACTTGTTTATTCATTAGAAGGTAAAGAGCTTTCTTCTCTTATTGTGGCTATGCCATAGCTGGGCTAACCTGCTCATGATCTTTTTAGGGTTGCTCCTAAAGGCAAGAAAGATTGTGAATAAACTGGAGGTCACTTTGCTATAAGCCTTTTGGATGCCCTTATAGCACATTTTCTCATAAACCTCAGATTTGCAGCATGGAGAATGAGCCCTTCGGTGACCATTCAGACTCTCTTGCTTTTTCATGGTCACCGGTCACTAATGGATTTACAATGTTGCAGCAACAATTTCCCAGAGCAGACATCACTTTAATAGTGCTTTCTAGGTGGCAGAGGTCATTTACTTCAGACACTTCAAAAGCCTTCATTAGTATAGTTTTTTTTTTGTTTTTGTTTTGTTTTTTAAGGCTGGAAGGGCAGATTGCCTGAAGGCTGTACAAATCACTGTGATTAATGTGTGGTGGGATAACCAAGGCTCGGATAAATGCTAATAGCTTGTTAGAACAAGATTAATGATAGACCATATAGGATTATGGACATATATTTAAATGCCAAACTTGTCAGAAACATAATGTTTTTTATTGTTCCCATGTTTACTAACGAAGTAATCTCAATAAAACTTGGCAAGTCTGAAAATGTTCTAAGATACTTAAATTGGCCCCTAATTCTGGTAATGGTGGTTAACAGAAGATAGTATTTGTGATTGTGAGAGAAGACTAAACCCTTTACCTCTCAAATCTTGCTATCGTTTTAAATAGGCACCTCATGTCATGTTTAAGCATATTTTAAAACAGTATTACTTTCTTTCTTTCTTTTTTTGAGACAGAGCCTCAAGCTGTTGCCCTAAGTAGAGTACCGTGGTGTCACAGCTCACAGCAACCTCCAGCTCCTGGGCTCAAGTGATTCTCCTGCCTCTGCCTCCCAAGTAGCTGAGTCTATAGGCACTCACCACAACGCCTGGCTACTTTTTGGTTACAGCCGTCATTGTTGTTTGGTAGTCAGGGCTGGATTCAAACCCGCCAGCTCAGATGTATGTGCCTGGCGCCTTCGCCGCTTGAGCCACAGCGCCGAGCCTTAAAACAGTATTTCTCTCTATCTCTTTTTGTTTTTTGTGTTTTGTTTTTTGTTTTTGGAGACAGCGTCACTCTTTTGCCCCAGGCTACAGTCTCAAAGCATCAGCCTCGCTCACAGCAACCTCTTGGTCATGGGCTCAAGTGATCCTGCAATTTCAGCCTCTGGAGTACCTGGGACTATGGGCACCTGCCACAATGCATGGCTCATTTTTCTATTTTTAGTAAAGACAGGGAGTCTCACCCTTGCTCAGGCTGGTCTTAAACTCCTGAGCTCAAGCGATCCTCCCTCCTCGGCTTCCCAAAGTGCTAGGATTACAGGCATGAGCCACTATGCCCAGCTTAAAGCAATGTTTCTTAAAAGGTGGCCCAATGACCTTATGCATTAAAACCTTCTGTGGTGTTGCTAAAAATGCAAATTTCTAACGTTATCTCAGACTTACAGTGTCAAGATCCCGAGTACAGAGGGATAGAATATTTCAACTCAAATTTTTGTCAAGTTTCCCCCAGGTGAGTCCTACATACATGAAAAAGAACACTATATTATATTCTCAGAGGAATATTCTTCAGTATAGCGATCATAGCATAAAGAAATTAACTATTGAGCAATGAAAAGATATGGTGGAAACTTAAATGCATAATAATGAGTGAATAAAAGCAGTCTCAAAAGGTTACATACTATCTGATTCCACTTATATGACATTGGAGAAAAGGCAAAACTGTAGAGACAGCAAAAAGATCAGTGGCTGCCAGGGGTTGGTGGAAGAGGGGATGAGTAAGTGGAGCTCAGGAGATTTCCAGGGCAGTGGATTCGTGTTATGATACATTTTTCCAACCTATTGAATGTACAAGAGTGAACCCTAATGTAAACATGGAATTTGAGTGATAATCATGTGTTGATGTAGGTTAATGGATTGTAACAAATGTCACTCTGGGAGAAGATGTTGATAGTTGGGAGGTTGTATGTGAGAGCAGGGAGTATATGCTTAATTTTGGTGTGAACCTAAGACAACTCTAAAAAACAAAAATATTTTTAAAAAATTATAGTAAAATGGGTGGCTCCTGTGGCCTCAAAGGAATAGGGCACTGGCCCCATATACCAGAGGTGGCGGGTTCAAACCAGGCCCCAGCCAAAAACTGAAAAAAAAAAAAATCATAGTAAAATGATTTAATAAATTCTAGGGTTTTTTTCTTTGTATTTAATACATTTACTGTATGACTCCTATGTACCCAACACCATACTAGGTGCTAGGAGAATAAAAAGATGAGTAAGGTATGAAAGTTCCCATCTTCAAACTGATTCTGTTCTGCTAAGGGAAGAGTAGCATGCCCAGAATGACTTGATTAATTTTTTAAAAAGCACTAACGTTTCTGGCTCGGTGCCTGTAGCTCAGCGGCTAGGATGCCAGCCACATATATGGGAGCTGGCAGGTTTGAACCCATGCTGGTCCTGCATGCAATGACAACTACCACCAAAAAAAATAAAAATAGCGGGGTGTTGTGTCAGGAGCCTGCAGTTCCAGCTACTGGGAGGCTGAGGCAAGAGAATCACTTAAGCCCAAGAGTTAGAGGTTGCTGTGAGCTATAACACCACAGCACTCTACCGAGGGCAACATAGTGAGACTCTGTCTCAAAAAAAAAAGCACTAATTAGAATTGTGATTTGGACTGAACTTAAAACCTCCATCTCAGCTATTAACGAGCTTCTTAAGATAGCTGGATGCCAAAATAGGCAAGGTAATGAGAGGCCACATGGCAGATCCATCTCAGGGGCAGCTATAAAAACTGAGACCCACAAAAAGAATGGAATACCCAGAGGTATTTTGAAACAAATTTCCTCAGTGTCTCAGTTGTGTTTCTAGAAGCAGAGCCCATGTACAATTGGTTTGTTGGGAGAGTTGCTTTCCAGAGACTTGGTAAGAAGGTAAGGGAAGGGGGGGGAAGGAGTGTAACGCTGCCCTGTCAGCAGATGCCCAGGTCCGCTGCAGCCTGGCTGCACAGGAGCACGGGGCCTGGGACAAGGGAACACCTACGCAGAGGTTTTTCTGCCCTGAGGCCAGAGGGCTGGCCTATTAAGTAGTGCACAGCGACTTGCTGGCCAGGAGCCACCACCGGAGGCCTTCTAGGCCTCCTAATCAGCTCCTGTCAGCAAGGCAACGCCCCCTCCCCTCAGAGCCTGCAGCTGTGAGCCGGAATTAGCCTGGGGCTGGGTGCACTGCCCAGTGAGAGGACAGTGCTGGTCGCTGTCACAACCCCCCAAAGACTGGAATGATTCTGCCTTTGTGCTGCACTGACTTCCGCTCAGGCTCTGCAGTTAGATCCTCAAGAGTTTGGATGTTAGTTTCATCTCTTATTTGCTTTCTCCCACTAAACTCTTTGTGCTCATCTTTAATATGCGGGTCATTTTCGCACAAAATTGCATAAGAAAGCGGGCATTTTTCATACATTTTAGCATCAAGTTAGGCTTTGTGTAAAATTGCATATCTTTTGACCTATTGGGTATTTTTTAATGAAACTTTCGGTGTCTTACATCAAAATTAGTCTTTTATTTATTTATTATACATCATATACATCATATTTAGTACTAGCATGTAAAATATGCGTTTACTCGTTTCCCGACTTAGATGTTTATTAAAACGCAGTTTATAAAAGTTAACCATGAGACCGTTGAGAAGATGATGAGATAATCCACACCAAGAGCTCTGCAGAGTGCCTCGCGCATAGTACGCAATGCACAATTTTAGCCAGTAACCTGCTACCTTTTCACCCTCTCACCGCACTCCTCATTTAGACTTTGATTACCCACCCCTGCAGAGTCCCAGTAGCTTCCTGCCCGGTCCCTCCACCCTGACACCACCTCCTCCGCACTAAGCAGGCTAAACAGACACATGTGCCTTTTCCAAATGATTCTGCACACATCTACCTGTATTCTCTTCCTATTGACACGGTGAATAACATTTATGGACTTGTGTATGCTAAACCAGCCTTGCATCTCTGGGATGAAACCTACTTGATCATGATGTATGACTTTTTTGATGATAAGCTGTAATCGGTTGGCTAGGATTTTGTTGAGAATTTTTGCACCTATATTCATTAGTGAAATTGGTCTGAAGTTCTCCTTTTTAGTTGGGTCTTTTCCTGGTTTTGGTATCAGGGTGATGTTTGCTTCATAGAACGTGTTGGAAAAGATTCCTTCCTCCTCAATTTTTGGGAATAAATTCTACACTATGGGAATAAGCTCTTCCTTGAAGGTTTGATAGAATTCTGGTGTGAAGCCATCGGGACCAGGGCATTTTTTTGTTGGGAGATTTTTTATTGTTTCTTTGATCTCAGTGCTTGAAATTGGTCTGTTCAGGAGCTCCATTTCTTCCTGGCTAAGTCTAGGAATAGGGTGTGATTCCAAATATTGATCCATTTCCTTCGCATTGTCAAATTTCTTGGCATAGAGTTTCTGGTAATGTTCAGAGATCATCTCTTGTGTCTCTGTAGCATCAGTTGTTCTTTTCCCTTTTTCATTTCTGATTGAGGTTACAAGAGATTTTATTTTTCTAATTCTAGTTAGTCTGGCCAAAAGTTTATCTATTTTATTTATTTTTTCAAAAAAATCAACTCCTTGTTTGATTAATTTTCTGAATGATTCTTTGGTTTTCAATTTCATTAATCTCTAATTTAATTTTGGATATTTCTTTTCTTCTGCTGGGTTTAGACTTAGATTATTCTTCTTTTTCCAATTCTGTAAGATGGCTTGTGGGTCTGTGGATGTGCTCTCTTTCTGTTTTTCCAATGTAAGCATCTAAAGCAATTAATTTTCCTCTCAGGACTGCTTTTGCAGTGTCCCACAGGTTTTGGTAGCTTGTGTCTTCGTTGTTGTTATGCTCAAGGAAGTTAATGATTTCCTCTTCTATTTCCTCCTGCACCCAACAGTCATTCAGCATAAGATTGTTTAATTTCCATGCCTTTGTGTGGGGTTGAATGTTTTTGTTGGAGTTGAGTTCCACCTGTGGTGCCTTGTGGCCTGAGAAGATACAAGGTAAATTTTCAATTTTTTTGATTTTGTTAAGGTTTGTTTTGTGTCCTAGGATATGATCAGTTTTGGAGCATATTCTGAGAAGAATGCATATTCTTTAGCTGTGAGATGGAGTCTTTTATATACATCTATCAAGCACAGTTGTTCTAGGGTTTCATTTCAGTCCTTATACCTTTGTTTAATTTCTGTTTAGAGGGTCTGTCCAGCTCAGTAAGAGGAGTGTTAAAGTCCTCTGTTATTGTGGAGTTATACCAAACAAAAACATACCTGTGGGAAAGACTCTCTATTCAATAAATGGCACTGGGACAACTGGATATACACACGTAAAAGACTGAAACTGGACCCACACCTTTCTCCACTCACAAAAATTGATTCAAGATGGATAAAGGACTTAAATTTAAGGCATGAAATGATAAAAATCCTCAAAGAAAGCATAGGAAAAACACTAGAAGATATCAGGATGGAGAAAGACTTCAGGAAGAAGACTTCCGTGTCAATTGCAACAGCAAAAATAAACAAATGGGACTTAATGAAACTGAAAAGCTTCTGTACAGCTAAGGAGACAACAACCAAAGCAAATAGACAACCTACACAATGGGAAAGGATATTTGCAAATTTTGAATCAGACAAAAGCTTGATAACTAGGATCTATAGAGAACTCAAATTTATCCACATGAAAAAAGCCAAGAATTCCATATATCAATGGGCAAGAGACATGAATAAAACCTTCTCTAAAGAAGACAGAGGATTGGCTAACAAACATATGAAAAAATGCTCATCATTCCTAATTATTAGATAAATGCAAATCAAAACCACCCTGAGATACCATCTAACCCCAGCGAGAATGGCCCACATCACAAAATTTCAAAACTACGGATGCTGGTGTGGATGTGGAGAGAAAGGAACACTTTTACACTGCTGGTGGGATTGCAAACTAATACAACCTTTTTGGAAGGAAGTATGGAGAAACCTCAAAGCACTCAAGTTAGACCTCCCATTTGATCCTGCAATCTCATTACTAGACATCTACCCAGAAGGAAAAAAATCCTTTTATCATAAGGACACTTGCACTAGACTATTTATCGCAGCTCAATTTACAATCACTAAAATGTGGAAACAGCCTAAATGCCCACCAACCCAGGAATGGATTAACAAGCTGTGGTATATGTACACCATGGAATATTATTCAGCCATTAAAAAACATGGAGACTTTACATTCTTTGTATTAACCTGGATGGAAGTGAAACACATTATTCTTAGTAAGCATCACAAGAATGGAGAAGCATGAATCCTATGCATTCAATTTTGATATGAGGACAATTAATGACCTAGTACACGGTGGGGGATGAGGGAAAGGAAGAGCAGAGAGACGGAATGAGGGAGGGGGGTGGGGTCTCTGTGTGTGACACACCTCTTGGGGGCAAGATACAATGGTAAGAAGGACTTTACCTACAAATGCAATTAGTGTAACCTGGTTTCTTGTACCCTCAATGAATCCCCAACAATAAAATAAAATAAAACAAAGAAATATGCTTAAATAAGAAGGTAAAGACCTCTACAAGGAGAACTACAAAACACTCACAAGAAAATCACAGATAACATGAACAAATAAAAAACATGTCATGTTCACAAATGGACAGAATCAACATTGTTCAATGTATATGCTACCCAAAAGTGATTTACAGATTGAACACAGACCCCATGAAAATCTCAATGTCATATTTCTCAGATCTATAAAAAGTAAACTTCATTTGGAGCCAAAAGAGATCCTGAATAGCCGAAACAATCTTAAGCAAAATAAAACAAATCTGGAGGCATCACACGCTAAACTGCAAGAACAGAGGAACCTGAATAGCATGGTATTAGTACAAAATGGGGACATTAACCAATGGAACAGAGCATAGAACCAGACATAGTACCATTTACCTACAACTAACTGATGTTGGACAAGGCAGACAACAACAAACCCTGGGGAAGGAAAGGCCTAATACATGGTGCTGAGAAAATTGAATACGTGCATAAGAAAAATTAAAGATGATCCCATCTCTCACCACTTACAAAAATAAATTCAAGGTTAATAAAAGACTTAAATGTAAGGCATGAAACCATAAAAATTATAGAGAAAAATGTAGGAAAAACTCTTTTAGACATTGGCCTAGGCAAAGAATTTATTAGCAAGACCCTGAAGGCAATTACAGCAACAATCAAAACAAACAAATAAGACTTCATTAAATTAAAAAGCTTCTGCACCAAAGAAAATAACCAAAAAAGTAAATAGACAAACTACAGAATGGGAAAATTTTTTCACAAATTCTATATCCAATAAAGGGATAGCATTCCAAATCTATAAAGAACTCCAATAAATTGGCAAGAAAAAACACCCAAACCCCACTAAAAAGTGGGCAAAAGATTTGACAGAAGTTTTTCAAAAGAAGATAGATAAATGTGTAACAAACATATGAAAAAAATGCTCAACATCGCTAATCATCAGAGGAATGCAAATTAAAACCACTTTACCCCTGTCAGGATGGCCATTTTTGTAAGTCAAAAAATAATAATAATAATAATAATAATAGATGCTGGCATAGATGCAGAACGGAACATTTACACACTATTGGTGGATGCAAATTAGTGCAACCTCTGTGGAAAACAACACAGAGATTCCTCAAAAAAATAAATGTAGACTTACTATTCTACCCAACAATCCCACTACTAGGTATTTACTCCAAGGAAGTTATAAGATACTTACACTCAAATGATTATTCCACCACAATTCACAATCACAAAAATATGAAATCAAAGTAAGTGTTCATGGATAAATAAAATGTGCTAAGTATATGGAGTATTGAGTACCATGGAGTACTATTCAGCCAAAAAAAAAAAAAATGAATTAATGTCTTTTGCATCAATTTGGAAGGAAATGGAGACCATTATCCTAAGTGAAGTCTGTCAGGAATTGAAAAACAAACACCACATGTACTCTGTAATAATTTGGAACTAATACATGAGTAGATATGGACAGAGGGGAAAGTAAAAGCCACTGGAAATCTAAAAGAGGCAGAGAGAGGAGGAGAGGGGTAGAAACCTACCTAGCCAGTTTAATGAACACTATTAATATTTGTGTTAAGGGCACACTACTAGTCCTGACTTAAGCAATGTAAAAGCTGTCCATGTTACAAAAATATTCGTACCCCCTTAATATTTTGTATTTTATTGTTTTGTTGTTTTTTAAAACAGTGAAGTCTTTATATTTTTTACTGATTAGTAAATATATTTTTTTATTTCTTTATTAAATCATAATAAAGATGGGGTACAATGTGCTATTTTTCTTTCTTTGCAGTTTTTGGCCAGAGCTGGGTTTGAACCCACCACCTCCCGTATATGGGGCCGGCGCCCTACTCCTTTGAGCCACCAGAGCTGCCTACAATGTGCTGTTTTGATATACAATGTGGAATGCTTACATCAAATTAAAAGAGAGTAATAAACAAGTAAATACAGTAAGTAAAAACATGAAACTATGAGACATATCAGGAAGATAATCAGAAAATGATTTCATGCATGGGTTTGGAGCTTTGGGGAGTTTCTGAACTATAAATACAATTTTTTTGGGGGGGGGCTAGGGCTGGGTTTGAACCCACCACCTCCAGTATATGGGGCCAGTGCCCTGCTCCTTTGAGCCACAGGCACCACCCAAATATAAATTTACTATCTAACAGTAAATCTAGGTAATAAAAAATTCAGCAGGGATTCCCTTTCTCAAGAGAAAAACATAGTATTCAGTTTCATTTTGTTTTCCATGAAAGTAGCCATCAAAAAGTAGTGAATACCAAAAGCAATTAAACATCAATTTAAAGTAATAGTAACCCTAAAATCCAGAATCTGTGTCTTATACTATAGTGACTTGGCTCATATTTTTGTGTGATAATTTAGAAGATATACATACAAATTGTTACTTTGGTCAAAAAAGGAGGAAGGCACCCAGGCCCATACTAAGAAAGGTATGATTCTTTTCTAGTGATCTAAAAGCATTGGGTAATTAGGACTAAAAAGGACTTAAAGTACCTGGGTGTGTTTGGCACATGACCATGAAAGGCCTCTTTGTCAGCTACTCTTGCAGTGGCTGAAAGATAGGCAGGCTTTCATTATACAGTTAGTATCAGAGCATTGTGTTGCCCAAGATGCTGAGACTATCTCCACTGGATGTGGTATGTAGCCACGCAGAGACCTACAAATATCAAAGCATCTTCCTAGAAGATCAAACTTGCTCTCTGCTGTTTGGCTGCTCTTTCACCTTTGAAACCCAGAAATAGTCAACATGGTCTTCCCATAAAGGTACAGTATGGGACAAGAAAAGTGGCCACTGGAGCCCCAAAATAGGTAAAAATCAAGCCCATGATCAGGAAATGATGAAAATGAGGGAAAGATGTAAGGCTTCAGAGGAGGCATAACTAAACTGTCTGCACAGGACTGATATTTAGATAGGAGAAAAGTATTTGAAAGCAATATTGAGAGTCTACTTTCACATTTTCTAATTCAAAATAAAAACATCTTTTCAGAATTTTATGTGTTCTAGAAACTTGCCTAGGTGCTAGAGAAGTTCTTGCCTTTGTTGGGCTTTTCTTTTTAGTATTGAGAAGGGCAAGTATAAAGTTTTGAGCCCTCTGCAAAGGTTTATGAGAAACCTGGATAGCACAAAGAAAGGGAAACTGTCCCTTAGGAGGGCTATTAATATATATGAATAAATCCCTCCGAGGCAAAATGAAAATTGCAGTCCAATAAATCCTTGTCTGGACTTTTATTATATAGATACACTGTGTCCTTAGGCAGGTCCTTTAATAAAATGTCATCACCAGGACTCCTCCTTCCACTATTCTGACCTCCATACTTCAGACTAGAGTCATTCTTACAACTCATTCTTCTTCTTCCTTATGGAAGGAAGGAAGGAGCCACACAAAATTCACCTGAAAGTACTCCCTGGGATTCTCCATACCTCACCTGGACTCTCAACACTACTCAGACAACTGTTTGTCTTTTCACAGCTCCCACTGCCAACCCCAATGCCCTAACTATAATAAGCCTTGTGCACTTTCTTGAAGAATTCCATTTGTCATCTTGCCCTCATTCTTATCAAATAAATTCACTGATCTATTTCCTATATAATAGGAGCCATCAGGTATAAACTCACTGACACCATCAGGTACATGTGTAAATTCTGTAATATCTTACTATAAAATATACAAGTTACTATTTTATTGCATCCATCATTGATTTTCTATCACATGTCTAAGTGATACAAAGGTTGAGTTTATATAGATATTTTGAATCAAAAATGGAGAAATAAGTCTTTTCTAGTAATCATAGAAAAAAGAACCCATTGACTCAGAATTTCATCCACACTTCTCTGGTCCTTCAGCCCAAGAGCTATGCCTTGTTACCTCTGAATCTGCAAAGGAGACTAGCAATTTGACACAATTCCACAAATCCCTCTCTGATTGGTTTCATGACATCTCACGTACCTATACATCTACTAGCCTTGTGCAAAACAATGCTTACAAGCACACTATGATTATAGAAAAATAGAATTCAAACAAGGAAAGTACATTCTCATTCTAATTCTTCCCTCTGACAGGCTCACTGTTACAAAAGTAGTGTGTGTGGTGATTCACAGATGTATAGAAAATAAATCTAAAAAGAAAATTAAGAAGCTTGATTCTGAGATGATTGCTGTTCCTTCCTTCTCCAGTCCTCTGGAGAACTACAGATAATAAATTTATATCTGTAGTTCAGAGACTCCCCAAAGCTCCAAACCTATGCTTGAAAATGCCTTCTGATTATCTTCCTGATATGCCTCATAGTTTCATGTTTTTACTTATTGTATTTACTTATTTATTACCCTCTTTTAATTTGATGTAAGCATTTCAGATTGTCCACTAAAGAAGGAGGAACAGCAATGGAGACTTAGAAGAAGAAAGTAAGGGAAGCACATAATCCACAGCTATGCAGAGTAGTCAGGGACTCTCCACGGACTTCTCAGACCTCTCCAGCCCATCCAGCCTCTATTCATGCAGAGACCAGACACCTGCTTCGCTGTAACTTTCCATCCTCTCAGCCAGTGGATGACATTCTCGCCATACCTGAGCAGGTTACCCCTGCATCCTCTCTGTGACTGCAGTCATGACTCCCCCAACCCTGGGAAGGACACTTCCAAATGTAGGACTCCTTTCCTGTGCACTGTAGCTCATCCAGCCAAATGGGACCTGATCCCGTCCCAAAGGAAGCAGAGCCCAGGGCATCCGTGGCCTCTCCACAGCCCAGCTGTCTGCACACCACATGGGCATCACTCAGGTCCCAGCCATCATCACAAATGGTGCCCCAGGAGCCCTCGTGGTAGATCTCCACTCTTCCAGCACAGGGACTGCCCCCGTCTACCAGGCGGAGGTGTGGGCGCTCTGAGGAGAGACAAAGTCATGTTAACAGGGCATTTATACAGGGCCTTATACAGGAGAAGGTTTTCTGATCCTGTGGGGCCTCTCACCTGAGCAGTTGGCAGCGCTATCCTCAGAGACAGATCCTGCTGAGTCAGACAGGGAGTCATTGCACTGAGGCAGGAGCTGGGTCTGGTTTCCTACAGAGAGGGTTACAAAGAAGGAAATTGAATTCACCTGAAAATAATCTAGTACATAGGCTGGAATGGAAGCTGTTACTAGATTATATCAGTTAACCTTCTGGTTTGTTGATTTCTGCACAGGGTCTGAAAAGGACTATAAAAGCAGAATCTCTGCGCTGACTAGGTGACAGTGTCTTTCTCTGCATGCGTTCAAAGAGTAAGTGGAACAGGGCAGGTGAAGGATTTATTGCTTATAAACGACACACATACTTCAGTGCAAATAACCTGGAAGTTGGGAGGATTAAAGCAAAGAAAAAAATGTCAAGAACTGGGGTGAGCTCATCAGAAATCTCAGGCAGCAGCATGAATCCAAGACCAATCAAAACTGTCCCTCTTAGTGGGAGCAGTGGGGGAGGTAGATGCAGAAGTACTTCATAAGCCCAAGAGTTTGGGCTTAACCTGAGCAATATAGTGAGATATCTATCTATCTATCTATCTATCTATCTATCTCTCTCTCTCTCTCTCTCTCTCTCTCGATTTAAAAAAAAGAATGAAAGAAAGAAAGAAAGACAGACAGACAGACTGTGGCATGATGGCCCATTTCTGTAGTCCTAGAAACTCAGAAGGCTAAGGCAGAAGAATGGCTTAAGACCAGGAGTTGGTGGTTGGAGTGAGCTATAACCACACCACTGCACTCCAGCTTGGTGACAGAGTGAGAACCCACCTCACATAAAAAATAAAAAATAAAAAAAACTGCATGTGGTATTGTTATTCAGAGCTGAAAAATGAACAGTAAGACATGTCATGGTTTACTTCAGAACATTTCACTTTAGGATTCTAGGATTCAGACTCTAGATCTAGATACTTAATTTCAAAAAAACGTGTCCTTCTTTTGAGCAGATTATACAACCTCATGTGGGAGATATTGTCAGACAATACTGACATCACCCAGATAATGCTCAGAATCGTAGAATGTTGTTCTCCCACCCTGTCTACCCCATATAATGCCAATTTCTGCTTGAACTTCATATCAGAAATTTACTGTTGTTCAAACTTTGAACTTTTGTTCTTTAACAGAAATATATGTATTTCTAATCCCAGAGCAAAGATAGGTTATATTCCTACTCTAAATCACTTGAACAGACAATTTGGACAAGCTGTTTTATTTGTATTACAAGCTGTATTACTGTTCTTTTCCTTCTACACACAAGAAAAAGGATGAAAAGTTAAATAATGTCCATCAACACTGCACTATATGAAATGTTGAAGTAGAAAATCACACCAAGAACTTTTACTTCAATTTGGAATAGAGGAGGAATTCACACCAGGTCAATGTTCCTGCTAGGTACAATGTGAAAAATTGAAAAATGTACAAAAAAATTAAAGCATCAGATATTTGTGGAAGCAACATAAATGAAATATACTAAAATTTCAGAGTTGGTTTCACAGATGATCCAATGATTGACACCTTCTTTTTCTCTAAGGGAATTTCTCGTTTCAGTGCACAGGCTAATGGTTTAGAATCTGCGATTAGGCAAGGCAAAGGACGCATGTTGGAAAAGAGAAGCCAGAACAATTTTGGGAGTTACATGGGACTAGAAGGACAAAATTGGAAACTTGAGGGCCACTATCATATGGTAGGTTTTGTCCTTAAATATTTGACCAGTATTAAAGCAGTGAAGGGCAGGAGACCAAAGAACTATACCAAACATCTTAGAAATCAGAGTGGATATTCCCTCATCCCCTTGGTACTGAGTGACTAAAAATGCCCAGAGTCCAGCTTAATTGACAGCCCTGAAAGGTCACAGCATAGGAACAGAGGCAAATAAGAACTTGGTATACCAACGCTGCAACCTAGAGTTGTTCTGATTCAGTTATAGGTTGGATTTAGATATCTGGGTGATCAGTACTGCCTCCCCCATCTGCCTGGCAGAACAAAAGATGAATGATTGCAGGTGTTAGGAAAAATCTGAACTGTCTTATTTTTCAAATGCCATTTCTAGATTTTAATAAACACTGAGGCAGAAGATGGCTAACCAGAGACACCAGTTGCCAGATCATCTCAGAAAAGATCATCTTAGATGAAAAAGGAAAAACAAACAAACAGTCATAGACCAGACATAATTCTGAAGGAAACGGGGTAGAACCTATGGTAGATTCCACAGGAAGAAACTGCAGAGCAGAGGAAGAAGCAGAAAGATCTACAAAGGTCAACCCTTAGAGGCTTGGAGTCCAGCAAAAAGAATAAGTGGAGTGGTTTGTTTCTCCTTCCCTCAATATCTCTGGCAGTCAGCAGGCTCCTAAGCTGTTGGAGAGCTTTCTTACCCTTATGAACTCAAAGCTACTGCCATCAGTGAATTAGGAAACTATTGATGACAAAAAAAAACAGGCTTGCCAGCCTTACTTCCAGTCACCACGGACGTGAGCTAAGACTATAGGTGCCACACTGTTTTTTCACCCACTGTGTACCTTTGTCCTTTCCTTCAGCCCCTCAGTTTTTCTCTGGCTCATTTCCACGTAACCATTTCAAAACTCTGACGCAGACTGTGGGAGAATAGGGGTCTAGTGGATTCTGGGAATATGTGTGACCCCAAAGTCTGGACATCTTGGGAGGGCTGCCTTCAGAAATAAAGACAGAGACAAGCAGAGTGTTAACTTTCCTTCATTCAGACTATTTTCCTCCCATTTCCTTCCCCAATCTGTGACTTTTGAGAGAAACACTTAAGCTAGAGCTTTCAGAAGCTGCTGCTGCTTCTCTGTTGGGGATTTCACAGATAGTGGGGATAAATCCTTTCTTCTTAAAGACCTGCAGAGGACTAAGCATGCTCAGACTGTGAGCTCCCTGCTCACTGATCCTCCCCGGTACTGCTTTTCCCAACTCCTCCATTGGATTAGGTTACACCCTGAAACAGAGGGACATCAGACTTGCTTGAGCACCACATAGGTAACTTGGGACCAGCATGCTTCTCCCAGGCATGGTAAGGAGTTGGTATTCAGGACCCAGGGATAGGTTCTCAGGCCATATCCCATACCCCTAATGTTTGTTTGTGTTGCTCAGGGATACAGAGGAGAAATTTGGGAACTAATTTTGGGAGGCAAGGGAACCTGCATGAGCAGCACTTAGAGGAGAGTGGAAGGTGGATCCCAGCCACAGCACACTCATGGATCATCCCTCACCACACAGGAAAGCCGTTTGAACACTCTCAGTTCAGAGTAGGATCCTGGACAGGGAAGCTCCCAGCATGCAGCACCATTGCTGAGGAGTTCAGGTAGTTTGAACTTCCATCTGTCAGCAGATATTGGAGGAAAACTGAGAAGCAAGGAAAGGGATAGAAGAATGGAGCCCACTGCCGATGGCCAAATTGTGCATCTGCAGCCACAAGCAGAATTTCTAGATGGATGAAGCTGCATTGGCCTTTCCTTGGCAGCTGTCTCCAGAGCCAAGTTTTCCCCAAGACCAAGTGGGCTTGATCCGAGGGATGAAAGGATGGCTCAACAAATGCAAACTGAAAAATGTGATTCACCACATATATAGAAGCAAAAACAAAGACCATATCATCATCTCAATAGACACAGAAAAAGCATACGAAAAAATCCTACACACTTTCTTGATAAAAACCTTCAACAAATTGGACATAGAATATCTCAAAAAAAAAAAAAAAAACTCTCAAGATTACAAAGCCATATATGATGAACAGTCAGCCAACATCATACTGAATGAGGGAAAGTTGAAAGCATATCTGCTAAAAAAAAAAAAAAAGAAAGAAAGAAAGAAAGAAAGAAAGAAAGAAAGAAAGAAAGAAAGGAAAGAAAGCATACCTGTTAAGAACCAAAATAAGAAAAGGAAGCCCATTATTACCACTTCTATTCAATAGAGTGCTAGAAGAACTAGCCACAGCAATCAGGCAAGAGAAAGAAATAAAGAATATCCAAATCAGTAAAAAATAAAAGGTCAAACTATCACTTTTGCTGATTATATGATCTTATATCTAGAAAACCATAAAGACTCCACGCAGAGACTCCTGGAATTGATAAATAAATTCAGTAAAGCCTCAGGATCAATGGACCTAAATCAGTTGCATTTCCTTTTTTTTTTTTTAATTTGTGGCAACAATTTATTGAAAACAAACTCAAGCATTTCTTTACCATTAAGAGTCATGCTGAGAGTGGAATCAAAATTCAATACCATTCACAATGACTACAAAGAAAATAAAATACTGAGGAAAATACTTAACCAAGTAAGAGAAATTTCTACAAAGAGAAACTATTGGTGACAAAAGACACCTATAGTCTTAGCTCATGTCCCTGGTGACTGGAAGTAAGGCTGGCAAGAACACTGATCAAAGAAATCACACAGACACAAACAACTGGAGAAGCATATTATTTTGCTCATGGACCTGTAGAACCAACATTGTGAAAATGTTCATGCTACACAAAGTGATTTACAGATTGAATGCAATCCCTACTGAAATACCAATGTCATTTTAGTAAATGTCACTACTGCTAATATGATGAAGCAGTTCTTTTTTTCTTTTTTTTTCTTTTTTTTTTTTTTTTTTTTTAATTGTTGGGGATTCATTGAGAGTACAAAGATCCAGGTTACACTAATTGCATTTGTCAGACAAAGTTCCTCTTATAAATGTGTTCCTCCCCCAAGAGGTGTGCCAAACACCGTGACCCTTCATCCCCCTCCCTCCTTCCCTCTCTTTACTCCCCCGTTTCCCCACCCCCCACCATGTGCTAGGTCATCAAGTCCTCATATCAAAATTGAGTACATTGGATTCTTGCTTCTCCAATTCTTCTGATGGATGAAGCAGTTCTTATCAGTCAGACTTACATGCAACATAACAGTATTAGGAAGAGGAGGTAGATGGGAGATACATTTATTACTTATATAATTATGGACTGTAGGAGGTCATATTTTAAAGCATGTGTGTTTCAAAAATAATATAAAGCATTAAACACATAAAAAAAATCAGTGTCATATTTCACAAATTTAGAAAAAATATTTCTATTCTTTATTTGGAAGCAGAAAAGAGCCCAATAGCCAAAACAATCTTAAGCAAAAAGACCAAATCTGAAGGTATCACATTACAAAACTTCAGTCTATGCAATCTATACAAAACTTCAAGCTATAGTAACCAAAACAGCAGGGTGTTGGCACAAAAATGGGGACATAGAGCAGAACAGAATACCCAGATATAAAACTGTCCACATATACCCAACTGACCTTTGACAAAGCAGATAACAATGGGAAAAAATCCTTATTCAGTAAGTGGTACTGGGGAAAATTAAATAGCCACATGCACAAAAATGAAATAAAAGTCATGTTTCTTTTTTAATTCATATTTCTAATCACTCACAAAAATTAATCCAAGATGACACAAAAATGAAATAAAAGTCATGTTTCTTTTTTAATTCATATTTCTAATCACTCACAAAAATTAATCCAAGATGGATAAAATACTTAAATGTAAGTCATGAAACCATAACAATTCTAAACAAAAATGTGAGAAAGATTCTTCTAGATATCAGACTAGCTCCAGAATTTATGAAGAACACATCAATGACAATCACATCACTAGGAACAATAAGTAAATGGGACTTGATTAAATTTAAAAGCTTCTTTACACTAAGGAAATAATCATTCTCCTAAGTGAAGTAATGCAAGAATGGAAAAGTAAGCACCATAGGTACTCACTATTAAATTGGAACTAACCAATCAGCACTCATGTGCATAGATGGAAGTAAAACTCAAAGGAAATCAAGCACATGGGAGGGTAAAACAGGGAATGGGTGAAATCATAACTAATGGGTATGGTCTATACTATCTGGATAATGGACACACTTATAACTTTGACTCAAGCAGTGCAAAAGCACCAAAACATTTGTGCACCAACAATATTCTAAAATCTGTGTAAGTGGTATATATATGGTGTGAAATACTACATGGCATTGCCAGAAAAAATGATGGATTAAGTCTTTCTCAAAAAATGTGGATAAAACAGGAGATCATTACCCTAAGTGAAGTAGCTAATGGATGGAAAAACAAACACCACATGTATTTGTTATTAATTGGAAATAAATAATGAAAACATATGAGTTCTGAGTCTCTTAAAATATAAGAGGAAAGTAAAACTCAGTGGAAATGAAATGGAGTGCATGGGAAAGGAAGGAATGGGTGAAAACCATGGAATGGGTACAATTAACACCATATGGGTGATGGGCACACTTATAACCCTGACTCAAGCATAACAAAATCAATATTGCAATTAAATACACTTATATCCCAAAAATATTTTGAAATAAAAATAAATAAATAAATAAATAGGCAATGATATGACATGAAAAAAGGATCACATGACCAGTTGACAAAGTGTAGTAAACCAAGAGAAAGCAAAAGCACACTTAACAAAGATGGTGCAGTTAGTAGATAAGAACTTTAATTGTGATAAATAGATTTAAGAAAATACAGGACAGGAAAGAACAAACAAATGAAAGGATGAAAAAATTTTAAAAAGACAATTTTAAATATACAAAAACATCATAGGAACAGTCACCAATTGAATATAAAATATCTAACTTGAAACTGACAGGCTTAAAAGCAGTTTAGATGGAATTGACTAGAGAATCAGTGACTTAGAACCCAAGCCAATGAAAAAATTAAAAATGTAAAAGCACAGAGAAATTTTTTATAAACAAAATTTAAAAAGAAAATACATTTAGGATATACTCAAATGGTCTAAAATACAGAATTGAAGGCCTAGAAAGGAGAAAAGAGGAGGATCTGGAGCAGAGAGAGAGCCCTCCTGTGCAGCAGGGTATCAGAACAGAATAGCTGTTCTTTTGGCTCTCAGTGCACCCACCCCTCCCCTGACAATTCAACTCTCCAGAATAGAATACAGAAGTTCCATATAGAGTCCCTCCCTTCCCCTAACTAAACAGCAATTTTCAGGCAAAGGAGAACAGGTACCCTGAAATTCTATTGACATAGAGCTGAGAGAAGAGGTGCCTAACAGGAAGAAACAGCAGAAGAACTCTGGCAGGAAAAAAAAAAATAAGTAGTTTAACACCCCAAAGAAATACAATGGACCTATAGTAGAAGAAATATGCTGAAATAACAGAAATAAAATTCATAATGTGGATGGAAAATAAGATGAAAACCATGAAAAGTTGAAAACCAACAAAAAGATATTTTAGGAAATCAGCAAAAGTCTATGGCCATACCACCCTGAACAAGCCCGATCTCATCTGATCTCAGAAGCTAGCAGGCAGGATCAGGCCTGGTTAGTACCTGGGTGGGAGGAAATCGCAACATTGCTAAAGAGCTAGACAATATTGAAAAAGGATATAATTGAATTTAAAGAAATGAAAGAGGGAATTTTCAAAACATGAAGAAGCTCAACAGACTAAACCAAGGAGAAGAAAGATTCCCAGAGCTTCAAGACAAGGTTCTTAACATATCCCAATGATGCAAAGAAGCCAAGAAGAATATTTAAAAATCTGAGCAATCACTGGGACTGAGAAACATATTGGAGTACGTGAAGTGCACTAACATTTGAATTTTAGGTATCCCTTAGGTAGGAAAACAAAGAGCTAAAAGCAGTAAAACCTACTTGAGAAAATTATTGAGGAAAACTGCCCTGGTACCATACAAACATACAAACACAAGATAAATATCAAAGACCTACAAGTTTCATAGCAAATGGAACATCTCTAAGACACTTAGAAATTATCTTAGCCAAAGTCAAAATGAAGGAGAAAATTCTGCAAGCAAGATGAAAGCAAGAAACAACCTACAAAGGAACACATATCAGGCTAACTGCATAGTTCTTAGTGGAAACCTTAAAAAAAGAATGGGACCCATCTTCAATATTCTTAAACAGAACAACTGGCAGCCTAGAATACTGTATCTTTCAAAACTACATTTCTCAAATGGTTGAGAAATTAAGTGTTCCAGACAAGCAAACACTGAAGAAATTTGCCAAGACAAAACTTGCACTGCAAGAAATACTGAGAGTGATATACAGGAATATGCGCAACAGATACTCACCTGTATAAAATCACCTAAAGGAACCCTAAAATTCACATCTCTTTTTATTTTACAACCTAACATTATGCCCATTAAATGGAAGCACACCCATTCTTCTTCCTCCTCTGCTCTCCCCATTCCCTCATTCCCTCCACCCCCTATTTGAATTGATTTGAGTTTTCCTCTAAAGTGAGTGTGTATTAGACCATCTACTGGCTTCTTATTAAAATTGAGTACATTAGATTCTTAATTCTCCATTCTTCTGATACTTTACTAAGAAGAATGCATTCCAATTCTATCCAGGTTAATACAAAAGATGTAAACTTTCCATCTTCTATAAAACTCACAACTCTTATAAAACAATTGTTCTTGAGGGAAAACAAAGAAAGAAGGTACTGCCAAACAGGATGAACAGATCAACACCCCACCTTTCAATTCTATCACTTAATATTAACAATCTGAATGGCCCTCTCAAAAGACAGGCTGGCAGAATGAATGAAAAAACAAAACCCAAATATCTGTTGTCTCCAAGAAACACACTTAAACAACAAGAATGGATACATACACACACACACCACAGAAGTGAAAAGATAGGAAAAGATATTGCATGAAAACTAAAATCAAAAGTGAGCAGGTGTAGCCATTCTTATATCATATAAAATTGATTTTAAGCCAACAAATATAAAAAAAAATGCTTTACATCATCATAAAGGGAGAAATTCAACAAGAACAAACAATAATCCTGAATACACATATGCTTAACACAGGAGCACCAAAATAAAGAAAGCAAATTTTACGAGGGCTAAGCAAAGAAATAATTAGCCCTATCATAATTGCCACTGACCACCATACCATTCTATGACTTCACAAATTACCAAAGCAGAAAACATAGTAACAATGGACTTGAACAAGGCCATAAATCAAATGCACATAACAGATAGTTACAGAACATTCTGCCTAAAAACTATTGAATATACATCTTTCTTGGCAGCACATGGGATATTTACCAGGTTTTATCATATCTTAGACCACAAAATAGGCCTCAAAAAATTTTAAAAAATAAAAATTATACCATGTATTTACTCAGACAATAGCAGAATAAAACTAGAAATAAATTACAAAAAAATCACTCAAACAAAATCATGGAAATTAAACCATGTGGTGCTAAGAGATGATTGGAGCAAGAATAAAATTAAGATGGAAATGAAAAGATTATTATTTGAACTGGAAAAGAAAGGGGAAACAAGCTATCAAAATCTATGTGACACAGCAAAAGTACTCCTCATGGGAAAATTTGTGGCCTTAAATGCTTATGTTAAAAACAAAAATATCATAAGTTAACTACTTAGTCTCACATCCTAAGGAACTGAAAAAGGATGAACAAACCAAACTCCAACCCAGCAAAAGAAAAGAAGTAACAAAGAGCAGAGCAGAACTAAATTAAATAGGTAAAAAAGACAAAGAATTAGTGACATAAAAAGTTGGATCTTTGAAAAGATAAATAAAATTGACAGATCTCTTGCTAGACTAACCAAGAACAGAACAGAAAGTACCCAAATAACCTCAATCACAAATGAAAAAGAAGACATTACAACTAATAACAAACAAATACAAAACATCATCCGTGAATGCTATAAAAATCTTTAAGCACATAAACTAAAAAGTGTGGAGCACATGGACAAATTATAGGAAACACTCAATATCCTAAGATTCAATCAGGAAGAAATATTAATAGAACTCCTGAACAGACCAATAATGAGCAGTGACATCAAAAGAGTAATGAAAACCATCCCAACGTAAAATAATCCTGAACCAGATGGACTTACTACCAAATTCTACACCTACAAAGAAGACCTGGTACCTATACTACAAAAATTATTGCAAGATATCAAGAAGGAGAAAATTCTCCACAACTTAATCTAAGAAGCCAGTATTACCTTGACACCAAAGTCAAGAAAGGATACAACAAAAAAGAAAACTGCAGATCAATATCCCTTATGTATATATGTTCAAAAGTCCTCAACAAAATACAGGCATTATGAATTTAACTGCACATCAAAAGAATAAGCCACCAGAACCAAGTTGGTTTCATCCCAGGGATGCAAGGATGGCTCACTATGTAAATCAATAAATGCACTTCACCACATTAATAGAAGCAAAAACAAAGACTTTATGTCAATAGATGTAAAAAAAAAAAAAAAAAAACTTGAGAAAATCTAGCATCCTCTCATGATAAAAAAAAAAAAAAAACCCTAAACAAACTAGGCATACAGGGAGCATATCTCAAAATTATAAAAACCCTTTATGATAAACTCACAACTAATATTATAATGAATGGGGGAAAGTTGAGAACATTCCCCCAAATAACTGAAATAAGACAAGTGTGCCCAATGTCTCCAATTCTATTCAACAGAGTACAAGAAGTCCTATCTATAGCAACCAGGCAAAAGAAATTTCAAACAGAGGAAGTCAGAGGTTAAACTATCACTCTTCACTGATGACATAATCATGTACATAGAAAACCCAAGAGACTCCTAGAATTGATCAATAAATTCAGTAAAGTCTCAGGACACAAAATTAATGTTCACAAATCAGTAGTGATTCTATATATCAAAAATAGTCAAGCTCAGATCCAAATAAAAGGATTAATGCCATTCACAATAGGCACAAAGAAAACAAAATACCTAGGAACATATTTAATGAACAAGATGAATGATCTCCAGAAGCAGAACCATGAAACGCTGAAGAAAGAAATTGCAAAGGATACAAACATACATGGTACATGCTCATGGATTGGTAGAATCAACATTGGAAAATCTACCCAAAGTGATTAAAAATTCAATGTAATCACCATCAAAATACCAATGTCATACTTTACTGTACATACTTTACAAATCTATAAAATAATAATTCTATGCTTTGTTTGGAACCACAGACAGCCTAAAGAGTCAAAGCAATGCCAAAAAGGATAAATCAGGAGGCATCAGTAAATGGTGCTAAGAAGACAGGATAGCCACATGCAGAGGAATAAAACAGGACCCCTATCTCTCACTACCTACAAAAATTAATTCAAAATGAATAAAAGATGTAAGCATAAGGCATGAAACCATAACAATTCTACAAGAAAATGTAGGAAGGACTCTTCTAGACATTAGCCTTGACACAATATTCATTAAGAAGACCCCAATGATGATCAGAGCATCCCAAAAAGTAAGTAAATAGATTTGATTAGACTAAAAACCTTCTTCACAGCTAGGAAATAATCAACAGAGCAAATACAAAGTCAGACAATTAAGTTTGTGAGCTCATTCTAGAAAACGTGCCTCATACTCCATTGTTAAATATCACTATGGTCACCTTCAAGTTACTCCTCTTGGAAAACTATGCACTGATACAGGTGCCTAATTCACCCTTTAAAGCAATTTTGGAAATCACTTTCTGGAAGGGTGATCAGAGCCATTGTTATTGTACGAGGTCTAAGAATTACATTCATGATTTTATCCTAGAAAAATGCTACATACCTCACTTCTGAATATCATTAAGGTCACCACACGGCCTAGGGTAGGACTTCAAAGGTAACAGTAGTGAAGTATATAGTGCCTTCTCTAGAATGAGTTTGCAAACTCAATTGTATGACCTTATAAATTTTCAACTACTGTAGGCAGAAACCAAAAAGCACGATTACTGGATCCTAATTTTTTTTTTATTAAATCATAGCTGTGTACATTAATTCTATCATGAGGCACCATACACTGGTTTTATAGATGATTTGACACATTTTCATCACACTGCTTAACATAGCCTCCCTGGCATTTTCTTAGTTATTGTGTCAAGACATTTACATTCTACATTTACTAAGTTTCACATACACACTTGTAAGATGCACTGCAGGTGTAATCCCACCAATCACCCTCCCTCCGGCCACATCCCCACTCCTTCCCCTCCCTTTCCATCTTCCCCCTATTTTTAGGTTAAAATTGGGTTATAGCTTTCATGTGAAAGCCATAAATTAGTTTCATAGTAGGGCTGAGTACATTGGATACTTTTTCTTCCATTCTTGAGATACTTTACTAAGAAGAATATGTTCCAGCTCCATCCATGTAAACATGAAAGAGG
>CAUYPK010044005.1:0-21230 GCA_963574355.1 Loris lydekkerianus
GAAACTAGTCATTGTCTTGAAACTAGTCATTGTCTTGAAAATAGGAGAGATTTACTGAAAGGTGATGGTATTGATATGTAAAAATAAAGTAAGAAAATGAGGAAGCTAATCGTTAAAAGGATTAAGTGTGTACCTGACTGAAAAAGTATAAAACCTAAACTTAAAATAAAAAACTTTGCTATACACCATATCAGAGTGTATGGTCTGTTTCTTGATTTAATAATTGCAGGAGCGAGTTTTACACCTACAGCAAAGCTTCTGCTCATTCGTGTCTCCGGTCACGCAACACTTCTTAGTCACCTGAAGCACATGTGAAGGCATTGTAGCTGACAGCAAAATCACTCGGGTGTTGCTTTTGAACTTTTGGAATGTCATACAGCTGGTCCTTTGAATTTGTTTCCTGAACCAATCAATCAATACTATGCAAAACAACTATGTTGATTTGTATGATGTAAGCACTCCAATTTGTACAAATACTCAACACATTTAAAATGGTATAAATGTATTTATGATCTATGTACTAAAGATTTAATAAAAAAAAAAAAAAAACAACTAAATCCACAGTTAATGTTTCACCATCTTTCTTCAGCACAAACATCTGATGTATTTGGGAGACAGCTATTTCTGGTTAAGCATATCAAAAGCTCAGTCTGGGGTACCCACGATGCAGTTTCTGCACCTCAGCATGCCTGTCCCCAGCACAGGCATGACAAGGAGGCATCATGTGATACGCTAATGCCATGAACATCTTCTGTATCTGCTGAGCTAATTCTTCAGTAGCTACTTTGACCAAGGCTTGGGTGGCTTTTAGATCCAATTCAATCTGCTGCAGAATGGATAAAGCAAATGTGGCCATTTTCCCAGGCCCAGGTGGGGCTTGAGCAGTCACGTCATAACCCTTGACACAGAAAGAAAGGCTCACTGCTGGGTGACAGAGGGCATTCAAAACTGTAGGCATAAATACTACAGAGGAGGGACTCTGAGGGTTCATGTCATCAAAACTGTCAGCAATCTCATTCCAGTTACTCTCAATGATGTCTTAGGGATCCATCCCAGCAAGGTCATTGTCTCTGGGTCAGGAATCCTGACTCACAGATATGGTCCTTAAAAGCTACTAATTGTAATCCCTGCTTTCCCTGTGCTCCACTGATGCTATGGTCATCCCTGAGCACACCAAGATGCTACTCTGTGAGGACCTCCAGGACCTCCTCCATTGTGTCACCCATTCATTAGAACATGGTTATTGAACATCTGCCCTGGGCCCAGTTCTAGTGATGTAGATAGACAGTACAGGCATTCCCTGAGTTATGAATAAGATAGGTTCTGTAGGTTTGCTCTTAAGTTGAATTTGCTTATAAGTTGGAACACGTACATTTACCTATTACCTGTAATAGCATCCATTCCTAAGTGTAAGTTATACATCAATCAGATGTTTATAACTCCAGGACTTACCATAGTAGCCTCTGTTCGTAAGTAACTCAGGGACTGCTTGTAGTCAAAGAGTTGTAGGAAAAGATGTCAAATTTCACTTGTGATAAACACCATGAAGGCAAAGCGTACGGTGCCATGACAGAATATAACATTGGGACGTCATCTAGTTAAAGAACAGGGACTAGCTAAGGGGAGGGAAGACATGTGCAAAGGCCCTGGCCAGACGCAAATAGGCAGGGTTTGTTGAGAAGGGCAAAGAGGGGGAGATAGAGAGAAAGGGCAGGAAGCAAGAGGAAGTCAGGACCTCCAGGGAAGGGAAGTTGGATGGTTCCCTGATTTCCATACCTGTTTCTCCCAGGCTTCTGTCACCACTTCGACACACGTCTTACTCATCTTTACTAAGCATAGCAGAGAGCAAAGCAAAGCATAGCAAACTCTCTGACACACTGTATGCTCAGAGAAGGAAGGACAAATTAACAAAAATCATTATGAATATTGTGCCACACAATGAGTCTTTAATAACACCATAATTAAAATTAAGCACTGTTATAGACTCTAGATTCTTTTAAAAAGTAGGGACAAGTTCGGATATTCAAAGAACTCTGTGTATTAACAAAAATAAAACAAGCAATAAAAACAGATGGTAACATCATTGCAAAGTCAAATGGCAAAGAAAAACACAGATGGGAACATTAATTTTGTTGCTACAAAGGAATATTGTTCTTTTCTGTACTAATATTTGTACTGACTTTGAAAACACAGTAGCATTGCAAATTGGATGCAGTAGCCAAGCTTAAAGATGGGGAAAAAGATTAAAAATATAAATAGCATTATCCTAGAAGAGGATTTCTTTGTTCACAATGGCGGGTACCATCTTAAAACTTCGTTCAGAAGGCAGATTGCCCTCATGGTTCTCAGCCCTGTCTGCACGTTTGAATAAGTGAGGGAATTTTAAAAATGTTAGGATTTCTGGGCCTCACCTGAGACTAAGTCTCACTTCTGGGGTGAGGCCAAGCCTTGGGATTTTGTGAAAAGCTTCCCATGTGACTGAGCGTGCAGCCAGCCTAAGAACAAATGTGCTGGTGGAATCTCCCGGAGGGAGGCATGAGAGGATGTAGCATTGATGTTCCTACAGAGAGGCCGAACAGAAGAAACAGGGGAAAGGAAAAATGCTCCTAATGAGGTGGCAGAGAATTTGCCAGACACAATAATTAAAGGATTTAAAAATTGAAGATGGAAAAAATGGCAACCAGAAATAACATACAGATTTTTAAAATTATCTCAGGAGGTCAGGTACAATGGCTTGCACTTGTAATCTCAGGGTTTGGGGAGGGAGGGAAGATAGAAGGATCACTTGAGGCCAAGGGTTAGAGACCAGCTGGGCAAATACCAAGATCCCATTTCTACAAAAAATAAAAAAACTAGGTAGGCATGGTGGTATAGGCCTGTAGTCCCAGGTACTTGGGAAGTTGAGGCAGGGGGATCTCTTGAGCTAGGGAGATAGAATTTGCAGTGAGATATGATTGTGCCACTGCAGTTCAGCCTGGATGACAGAATGGGACTGTGTCCACAAAAAAAAAAAAAGAATGAAAAGAAAAAGAAGAACTTATCTCATGAAATTCTTCCATCATCTAAAGGTAAATAGACTTATTTACAAAGAAAGGAATAAAAGTCTGATCATTCATATCCATCTATGTTAAAGGAGAAAAGACACCTAAGCCCTCGTTTTCCCATCATGGGAGGCAGGGGCTATGGCAGGCTGCCCCCTTTAAGGGGGCAGGTGCACTCAGAGGTAATCTAACGTTTGCAGACACCGGTGGCTCTCCGGATTTGCTGCTTCCACCCTTCCTCTCATTTGTCAGGTCTTTAACTTTTAGGAAACAGGCCTAATTGCATCAAACCTGCAAAAAGCCTTCCCTGGGCACCCATTACTGGAAGTACCTAAAACCCTGCTCTGTTCCCACTTCCTGTTGCCTTCTCTGCCCTCCGCCATCACCCATCCTGATGGGCCACACTTGTGCACCACACCTGGCCACATCTCCCTGCGTCCATGTCTTTCTTGTGCTGGTGCCAACATGTCCTCCCGCTTTCTCAACTGTTCAGTCCTTACTCAGAATTTAAAATCCATTTCAATTGTCATCTCCTTGGGAGACAGAAAATTCTCCTCTGGAATTCTCCTTACTTAGGACAAATGCCCACATTTCCTCTTCTGTGCCCCTATGGCCCTTCCCACCCGCGACACCTCCACAGCCAACCACAGTTTACCTTACTCAGTGCATCGTGGGTCTGGCTTCTCTGCTAGACTCTGAGCTCCACAAGAGAAAAGGCTTTATTTTATTCCTCCTTGTACCCGCAGAACCTGATAGAGTGATTGGCACAGATCACTGTTAGAACAATCAATAGTTCCTTCACCTTCTTCTTAATGGCAATGACTTTGTCCTATCATCTCTTGAAATTTCTCTTAACTTAGCAGCATTCAGACCTGTGTTTAAGAGGTGCTCAAGCAACCTTTGCTGAACAATGGATTAAATGAATGCTGTGGCTGTCGTAGCATCTCTTAATCTGTGCCTCACCCCATATTGGGCCTGGCTTTCCTCACACCCATCTTAGTCTCTGCTCACTCAAGTTCACTCGGTTCCCAGCAATACCTGGTACCTGAAGCCGCCTCCCTTTTCATCATTACCAATGAGAAAGTCTGCAAGGCTTGAAACCTTGACCATTCAGGTATAGTCTACACACGTATATTACAGTCTTCATAGTTTTCAAAGCAATAGAGGTGATCCGAATCCTGGATTCCTGCCTGGACGTCAAGCTACTCCTGCTCACCAGCCTTCCTGTGCCTTCAGTGGGTACGGCATCTTGTTCACTGGTCTCCACTTCTTGCCCGAGTTTTCTACTGGGACAGAAGCTCAGACCAGAGCAGCAGCCTGGCTGGTGTGGGTCCCTGGCACATGGCCAGTTCCTGAGGTTCACCTTCACCGCTCCCACAATCTAAAAGAGAGTAAATTGCTGCTGGAAATGCTACATCCCAGAACACAATATGCTCATCTCTCTGTGACCACCCTTCACTCCCAACTTCCTAGATCCAAGTGTCTTCTTATCTGTACAGAGGTGGCATAACTTCATTGGTGAAATGTAGGGAAGTCCTGGTTCTGCTCCTGTTTGTGTGTGGCGCTACACTAATCCTTTAACCTCTGAATTTAGATCCTTGTTAAATGCCGGAGTTCCTAGTCCCTAACTCATATGGCTATTGTGAAAAGATTGTGTGGTCTTTCAGTGTGAAGTGATTGCCCAGGGCCTGACACATTGGATGGCAGTCATTTATATCACTGGCTGGATGGCAGAAAGAAACACCAAAAGCAGCGGGACAGCCTTCCAAAGCAAATGTCCTCTCAGCAGCGGCCCGGTCCTTGCTCGTTGATGTGTGGGTTATATTACACAGTACCAATAAGCCAGCTTTACATATCTGGAAATAGATTCCAGGTCTCACAAGGATTCCAATATTTCCCTGTATCATAAAACCCCAGTAGAGAGTCATCTGAGCAGCACCAATGACATTTTATTTTAGAAGTTATAGTGAGGTGTTTTGTACTGCATGGGAAATTTTTTGTTTGTGCCAATGGAGGTATTGAACTAGATAGCTCCACCGAGGAAGGAGTAGAGTAGAGGCCCCTTCCCATGGTGTCCCACTTTAGAGGCTCCCTGTAGGGTGGGGTGGTAGCACGTACAGTGCACCCTCACCATCCCTGGGCAGGCCGAGACATAGCAGTTCAAATAGACCGAGCTTCTGCCATTAGGAGCACTGTGGCTGCTCCCTCCTTCCTCTATTTTTTATAAAGCATTTTTCTTACTTGCTGATGCCACGAGCTGTTCCACATTCATCTTGCATTTTTTCTGCTCCAGTTCTGGAATTAACCACTTCCTTAGGAACCCTGGTTTCTTTCCTGGAGACAGGTGGTTAGAGACCAAGCTCGGGTGCTGGGTGTGCTCTGATTTCCTTGGATGTCACTGATTCTAGACCAGTGATTTTCAACCAGTGTGCTGTGTTACACTGGAGTGTACCTAAGAAGGTCTCAGGTATGCTGAAAATTTTTTCAAAGATCATTAATTATTTTCAAAAGAATTTTGAAGTATGGTAAGTATTTTCTTTTTTTTTGATTAACATAATTTAAGTGTGCTGCAGGTTCAAGTGTGCTGTGAGATAAATAAACTTTAAAAAACAGGGTTCTAGACCCGCTCAGCAGACAGAGCCATGAAATATCTGTATGTCTAACTTGCACATAAACACATTTCTGTATCTATCTTAAAAATTATGAGTTTATATTGACACCTCTGATAATTCCAGTCTAACACTAGAGTTCATATGAACTTTCCCCCTTTCCTTATTTATATCTTTATTATGACCCATTTACTTATTTGCTCAGTTCTAGTATACTTGCACAATAGATTCAGAATCGGTAACCTCTACCCTTGTGAGAAATATTCTGATTAATTAGATACAGCATTTATGTACAGTTCTTTTCGTCTTTAGCTTTTCACTGAACAGTTGAGATTTTGTTTGCTGTGGTTACTTAGTTCTTTTCTTCTCCACTCTTCAGAGTGCTGTTACTCATTTTTAATTCATTTGGATTCATTTGTAGTGTTCGTACATCTTTCACTTTGGGTTTCCCCCACTGCCTGGCTGATTTCAACAGCTGATTTACTTTAGGGGAATGTTAAACATTGCAATGTTTCTAAGAGAGTGATACAAAACAGTGTCGTCAGAGATGTCAGTCCCTCTTCATCCCAGCTGTCTCATTCTCCTTCCTTCCTTTCTTCCACCCCTTTCTTGTCTATGCTTTTCTCAAATAAATAACATCTTTAAATAAGAATAAGGCTCCCAGTGTTTTCATAGTTACCAACCCTAACAACGTCAAGGGCTGCTTTTGTCTTTCTGGTGACCAAAACGTATGCCCCCCAAGGATCTCCTACCAGGGCAGACAGTTGTGGTGGCTTTCAGAGCCCTTACTCCCCTCAGCCAAAAGGCTGGGGGCTATGTCCATCCTAACCCTTTGCCAGGTAACACCTTCTCCCAACACCTTTGGACCTGCACTTCCTCTGCCAAGAATATTCTTCCTTTACAGCCACCCTAGTACTAAATTTTCAAGGTGAGCTCTGGTCTACCCTGTTGCTGAACTAAGTTTAATAATATTGAGAAGCTTCTATGCTGGTTGGCACATCACGTCACCCCTTAGTATACTGATTCAGTCTCAGGACCCTGCACCTTGCATCCATTCTGATGGGGCTGTGCCTTTACCTTTCTGATTCTAAAAAGTTTTAAATATCGCTCCTGGTGTCTTGCTCAGCTCAATATGTGTTAAACTCTCCTGTCACGTTTGCCTTTTTTCGTATCCATCAGTTTTGTGAATGCCTTATTTCTCTTAAGTATTGACAACTCTGTCTATATGACATTTATTTTCTGAGATTCTGCAACAATGTTTGGTATTCAGAAAACATAAATAATTGTTTGTTATATATTGAGTCAAATTGATTCCCTGACTTCCAGTCACTCAGGATCAATGGAAAAGTGACCAGAGAGGCCGCAGAAGAGATGTTCAGGCCTGGTTTGTTGAAAGGAGAGGGTAACCGGCCTGGGCAGTGCAAAGATGATGTCTGTGCCTGGGAGAGGGGAGGAGTGCAGTTAGAGAACACTTTTATATGGGGCTGTGGGGAGGGTGGGCACATTTTAAAGGTTGCCTGTCAGGTTAGGGTCCTTTAGGATGAACTTCTGGGGGGTGGGGCTAGACAGAGTCTTTGCGTCTTTGTCTTAGGGGGAAAGGAAGGGAAGGAGGGGAAAAGGGTTTGTGTGTGGCTGCCTTGGGCCCCCCAACAAGCAAGGCATTTGGGTTTGGAGACAAAATTGTAATACTTTGTTTTATTTATTTGTCTATTTCTTCCATTATTATTATTATTTATTTATTTATTTATTTTTTCTAGAGAAAAGGCATTTATTTTCTGTCGAGCACAAAGAGAACTCACAAAGTGTGAGCCTGACTGTTATGGGCCAATTCACAGAGTCAGTCTTCCTTCTGTCATCTCATTTGTTCCCACCCCGCAGTGCTGCCACGTGGGGAACATGCCTTTCCCAGAAGGTGCTGGAGGGAGGAGGCAGCCTTCTGGGGAGGGCTAAGAGCCTGGAGCTTTAGCTCGTGGCCCAAGTCCCGGGGCCTGGCTGCTACACCTGCTGCCGTGGGGCCTTGACTAAGCCTCTCATCTCCTTTCTATCCCAGTGCCCTTACTCAGAAACCAGGAGTTAAACCAAGTCACCTCTAAGGACCCTGCTAGCTGTCATGGTTCCGGATGAGATGCTCCCCCTCTTGTATGAAAGCCTGTGACATCCATGGCCTCCAGCGGTCTGTTGGTCACCACTGTCGTCAGCTGTGTGAGCTCCACTTGCCTTTCTCCATCCATCATTTAACTTGGCACAGGTGCCAGGCGAGACTCAGCTAAAGGGCTGGGCTCTTTAGCACAGTGCTGCCTCCCCTAGAGTTCACAGTTCTGTTGGGATGGCAGGTGGGGGGAGGGAGAGAGCAAATCAGTGGAAGGGCCAATCTGTCAGACTCTGACAGGCTGTGATGGTTGCCATGAAGTGAGATTAAACAGGGCAAAGGTCAGGGAGTGACCCTGCAGTGGGGGCCATATTTTCAGACCAGGGAAGGCTGTTTCTTCATTTCTTACATGGAGGTGGGACTGACTCACTGCAAGGTGCACAGCTCTGACGTTCCAGTCAGTGAGCTCTGCCAGTTACTGCCCAGAACTGTGTTGATTCTAAAACACGTCTGACAATTCTGTGACCCTCTTCCCATCACTCTCCTCTTACATTATTTTTGTTATATAATTAATAAACATTTATTGCAGAAAAAGAGGTAGCTAAACAAAAATATATCATCTTGAGTCCCATAATTTAGGGATAAACACCATTAACATTTTAGTGTTAATTTCTCCAGATTTTTCCTACAAACGCACACACATATACACACATACACAGAGAGAAAAATGGTTTTATGTACTTTACGTGTTCATTTGACAAGTATTATTTTACTTAAGTATTGTGAATGGCTTTCCATATTGGTAAATATAGACTCACATCATAGACCCACTACCTATCCCTAGTTAATTGGCACATATATCTTAAATAGTGATTACTGAGGGAATTTAAAAATGCAATACTTTTTATAATTATGCTAATATTTGCAATAACATCAACACTATTGATATTGTGGATACTTCATTAATACTGATGGCCTAGATTTAGCAGGCAGAGCAGAAACTTTTCTTTAGATTTGGAGGGCACATCCAAAAATGAGTTGAAACTTGAATACTTACTGCTGATATTTTAAGCAGATACTACCGGGAAGAAGAGTTCTTTGTACACAAAACCTTCCCATTTAAAAGGCATTTGTGAAAATTGTGGAAAACTACTTAGACCATTTAAGAAACAAGGTGTCCTACAGGGAGATCTCTAGGCACTCTACAGATTAAGCCCTTTTCATTTGTGGTTTATTTGCACCAAATCAAATCCAACTGGTTCCTACTTTCCAATTATTATTCCTAGCAAGAAATTATTTCTAGATTATTTTGGTAATTATAATTGGTCCTCACAAATCTCTGATAGGAGAAAAATGTGTACCAATAAAGGAAAATGTTCATAGAAGGGAAAACAAGGTGTTGTTCATATTTCCAGATGAATAGGAATTCACAGAAGAAATGACTCTCCTGGGGCATAGTTGTTCTCATCTGCTATTCAGGAACCCTCTTGCAGAAGGTATCTGCTACTTTTTGTCAACTCCATGTCTCTTCCCTCTGATGGCAGCTCCCCCACAGGTGGTGTTAACTATCCTAAGACCCTATCTCCCGGACACAATGGCAGGCATGTGACCAAGGCTGGCTAGCTAGGTGATGCCATCCTTGGGGTTCAGGGGTGGCAGCTCATCCCAACAAGACCAACAAGAGCTTTAGGAGAGACCTGTTTCCTAAAAAAAAAAAAAAAAGCCCCAGTGACCCAGGAATTCTGGAGTTTCTGGAAACAATCTCATGGGGAAAGCTGGCTCCTGGGTGAAGTCCATGTGAGGGAAAGCAAACTGTGAAACCCTTGAATGCGTCTCTGCATGGCAACAGCTGTGGTTTCCTACTTCTGGGAGTCAATTAAACCTTTTTCAGTTTAAAGATTTTTTGACTTGAGGGTGTCACTTGCAACTACAAGAGTCACATGCACTTTCCTAGAATTGTATGAATGAACTTCCTCAAGTTAGAGGAGACCTCAGAGTTAAGCTCAATTCCCACCACACAGAAATCCTCTCTATTGTTTGTGAATGTCCCAGCACCTCATTGCCCAGGGCATTCATGGCCATGTAAGACCACCCGTTACATGGCTAGACCCTTCCAGCTACCTTAAAGTCATTTTTAATGTTGAACCCTTATCAGCCTCCCCATAAATTACACCCATCGATATTAATTCTATCCTGGGCTCGCATAGAAAACTAGTCCAGGCTATCTTTCAAATGATAAACTTTTTTATTTATTTGCTTGGTTATTTATTTATTTGTTTTTCAGACAGGATCTCCCTCTGTGACCCACCTGGGCCAGAGTGCAGTGGTATTATCACAGCTCACTGCAACCTCGAACTCCAAGCAATCCTCCTGCCTCAGCCTCCTTAGTAGCTGTGACTACAGGCAGACACCACCACACCTGGCTAATTTTTCTGTTTTTGTAGAGATGGAGTCTTCTTGCTTAGACTGGTCTCCTGGCCTCAAGTAATCTTCCTGTGATGGCATCCCAAAGTGTTAGGATTACAGGCATGAGCACTACACCTAGCCAGTAAACTTTTAAACATCTGAAAGTATTTTTCTTCTCTATTCCCAACAGTTCTTATTTCCTTTACTCATGAGAGATGGTTTTAGAGATTTTAGTAATCACCCTTTTCAATGTCTAGGATTGAGTAATTTACTTGACCAGAGAGAACAGTAGACTTATTATTTTCTGAATCTTTGGCCTACAAATATAATTACATTATTTTTAGATAAATTGTCTCATACCTAAGACACTCATTGTTAAGATTTGGATCTCATAATAATTTTTTAAAATCCCCAAGTACAAAATAATACTTAGGATAATAAAAGTAGATAATAAAATGTAATAATAATAGCTAATGTTTCATGGGTTATTTATATGCTGGACATTTTATGTCACTAGATATTATTGTTTGCATTTTATAAATAATCAGGGAGAGAAAGGAAGACAAAGATTGTTAAAGAAAAAATGAGAATTATATACTTTTTAAAATAATTATTCTCAGCTACAAACATCAATAACCAGGGTGACACCCGTTGCTGGTTAGATGTCCTTACAGAAGTATTTTTGTGTGTGTGTGTGTGTAAAGTTGCAGTAACCTTTGTGCAACATTGTGGTCTTTGCAGTTTTTTGTGATCATTTTTGTTATTGGGCACATGAGAACCCTCTCTTACTAGCCTTCCCTGGCTCTATTTTTCAGCGATTTTTTAAAAACTAATATTAGTGACTGCATTTTGACTCTTACAACTTTCACAAGGTAGAAAGCTATCAGGGAAGTACTCAAAACAACCGGAAGACACATGACTTGGATGTTATTTTGCAGCCAAGGTTGCAGCTTTTATATGCAACGACGGGCAGCAAAGAAACACCACTGCACAGTGTCCATTACTTCTGAGAATACCTAGTCGGACTGGAGGTATCTTAAGATAAATGAGATGAGAATATCCTTATATGTCCATAGACTCTGAGAGAGAGATAGAAGGGCAGAAATCATCCAATGAGATTTGGACTGAGTATCTTTTTTCTTTTTTTCTAAAAGAAATAAATCAAGGTTTCTGAAAAAAAAAAAATTCAAATGTTCATATACAATAGTAAGGGAGAAAAGTAAAGGATATGAAAAAATTGAAAGAAATCATAAATAGATAAGGGTTGAGCTTGCAGATAAAGCATTAGACATATTTGAACAGGGGGTAAGATCTATTTTTCTCATGAACTCAATGTTTCATAAATTAGACATGGACCTGTCAGACATTGAGAGAGTCAGAAAGAAGACTTAGAGCTCTCTTAAAAGGCACAGTGCAGATGCTGGGGTCTCGACCAGAGAGGGTCACACCTGTTCTGGTGAACACAGGACCAAGTGGCACTGCTCTCCTCATCATCTCTTAGGAAAGGCTTATCACGTGTCACACGGATCTCAAACACGTCTCTTTATTTAAAAAAATTTTTTTTTCTTTTATTAAATCATAGCTGTGTACATTAATGAGATCATGGGGCACCATACACTGGTTTTATAGACCGTTCAACACATTTTCATCACACTGGTTGACATAGCCTTCCTGGCATTTTCTTAGTTATTGTGTTAAGACATTTACATTCTACATTTACTAAGTTTCACATATACCCTTGTAAGATGCACTGCAGGTGTAATCCCACCAAGCACCCTCCCTCCGCCCTTTCCCCCTTCCCCCTATTCTTGGGTTATAACTGGGTTATAGCTTTCACGTGAAAGCCATAAATTAGTTTCATAGTAGGGCTGAGTATATTGGATACTTTTTCTTCCATTCTTGAGATACTTAAACACTTCTCTTTAAACAAGATTTATATTTGCTTAACAATCACTCTGGCTAAAGTATAATCTTACCCTGCATACACGGCATAGCAGAGGATACCATGTATTTAAAAGGTGCAAAATAATCTCTTACTATTTGTGATTTTGAAAATGCATTTTAAACCATACCTGCCTTCCTTCTGGTGAGCACAGGGTGGAGCTCTTATCCAGACTAAATAAAAGCATCCTGTAAATGCAAGAGAAGGAAGCTTTTAGAGATAGCATCTTTCAGGGAAGTTTTATCGATTTAGTCTCTGTGTGGCATAAAAGGTTTCCAAATAAAAGAAGAAGAAGAAGAAAGAAAAAAAAAAAAGGGACCATAAATCAATAACAAGGATGTGAGAATCAGAGTATAAAGAAAAAGAGAGATTCAAGACACGCGAATGGAAACCTGTCTTGTTAATAAATTCCATTGACAGTGAATTAAACCACACAGCTGGGTTCTGAAGACTTCTTAGTATTCTAAACATCTTGCTCCTAAGCAAAGTAAATGTCACCTTGCTCCTTAGGTGATTTAGCTGATGTAATCAACAAAAAGTCCTGCTTGGAATGGGTCCTGGCCCCCTTGCCACAAACATGGTCTTTCCAGCTGGGATGGTCTATCCAGGCCGCCATGCTGCCTGACTGCTGCCAGGCCAGGCCCTGCCCCTGAAGAGCATTTGTGTCCGATAGTTGCTCTGCCTGTAATTGGTGATTAGTTCAGTTTGAAAGGCAGTAAGTAGAGAGGCCCATCTTGGCCTTGGGTCCAAATCTTGTTTTCTGATCAGGTTTTATCATTATTATATATCAGCAATATATGGATACCCCAAATAAGTAAAATAGTATACATAAATCAGTAAAGTTTCAATCAGAGGAGATAAATTATTTGGAAATCGTGTAATTATTTCAGAATTTTAGAATTAATTCCTGGAGTGGGGCCCAGGCCTCAGCATTTTAAATAGCACCATGAGTGATTCTGTCGTACAGCCTGAATTGAGAACCAGTGATCTGCACTATACTGGATTTAGGGGGTGCTGGCCCTCTGTAGCCTAGGGCTTCTTAAACTTGCATGTGACTAAGCATTCTTTGGGGAGCTTGTTAAAATACAGACTTTGAGTCAGTAGGTTTGGCCTGAGATTCTGCATTTCTGACACGCTCCCTAGGTCATGGCCTGTGCTGCTGGTTTGCAGACCACACTTTGAGGGGAAAGGCTTTCAGTCAGTAGGTCCCAAATGTTTCATATCATAACCCTTATCAGGGGGAGCTTGTTAAACCACACAAATGCATGGGACACTATCAGGAGATTTTTGATTCAATCTCTGTATTGAAAAGTGCCCAGCTGATTTTCATGGCCTGTGTACAGACTTGATTTAGGCAGTTAATTGTACACTTGGCTTTCATTGTTCTACTTCCTAAAGCCTCAGAGTCTTAATCAGTCTCTTAATAATTCTGAATATGAGTATATAGGCATCATGATATATTTTAGTATTTATTACAGTATTCAAATTTTCTTGGTGAATTGGTAGGAATTACTTTCTAGTACAATGTACAAAAAGTAAAAAATTATATTAAACAATAATTGGATTCCACTTCTTTAATTGTGTTGGCATGAATTCTATTCATGTTCTGCTCACATTTTTTTTTTCCTTGAGACAGTTTCATTTTGTTGCCCAGGCTAGAATGCAGTGGTGTCTTCACAGCTCTCTGTGACTTCAAACTTCTAGGATCAAATGATCCTCCTGCTTCAGCCTCCCAAGTAGCTGAGATTACAGGTGCATGCCAATATACCCAAGTAATTTTTTTTCTATTTTTTGTAGAGATAGAGTCTTACTCTTGCTCAAGCTTGTCTTGAACTCCTAACCTCAATCTTTCCTCTTTGACCTCCCAAATTGCTAGGATTACAAGTATAAGCCACTATGCCTGGGCTTGCCCAGTTTTTAAAGGGTTTGTTTGTTTGTTTTTTTCTTCCTGATTTGTTTGAGTTCTTTGTAGACTCTGGATATTAGTCCTTTGTCATATATATAGTTTGTGAATATCTCCCTCCCCATAGGTAATCTGTTTGTTGTTGATTATTTCCCTTGCTGTGAAGGGAAATCCTTTGGAAAATAGTACAGTGATTCCTCAAATAACTAAAATAAGACCCATCATTTGATCTAGAAATCTCATTACTGGGTAGATCTAATCAAAAGTAAATAAGTCCTTTCATGAAGAGGACACCTGCATCTGAATGTTTATTGTAGCACAACTCACAATTGCAAAGATATGTAATCAACCTAAGTGCCCATCAATTGATGAGTGAATAAAGAAAAATATAGTACTACTTAGTCATAAAAAAGGAATGAAATAATGTCATTTGCAGCAACTTGCATGGAATTGGAGAGCATCATGGTAAGTATCTCAGGAATGGTAAAACAAACGCCATATGCTCTTGCCAATAAGTGTGAGCTAAGTGATGGGTACACATGGTCATGAAGTGTGAAGGATATGAGAAACTGATAAAGAGGAAAGGGGTGAGGGTAAGAAGTGACAAGTACACTATTCTAGAGATAGGCCCACTAAAAGCTTTGACTTCTGATGTTATAAAATTTATACAATTCATCCATGTTAAAAAAAAAAAAACACTTGTTTTTGGAAATAAAAATTATTTTTAAAAAGCACAAAAGATCTGAATAGACAGTTATCAATAGAAGACATACAAATGGCCAAGAGGTAAATGAAAAAAGTGTCCAACATCTTTAATCATTAGAGAAATACAAATCAAAACACAATGAGACATCATCTCACCCAAGTTAAAATGGTTTTATCCAAAAGACAGGAAATAATGTGGGCAAAGATGTAAAGAAAGGGGAAGCCTCATATATCATTGGTGGGAATGTAAATTAGCATGACCATTGTGGAAAATAGTATGGAAGGTCCTCAAAAAACTGAAAATATTTCCACAATCCCATTAGTAGGCATCTACCCAGAAGAAAAAAAAAATCACTATATCATAAGGACATTTGCACTAGATTATTTATTGCAGCTCAATTTACAATCACCAAAATGTGGAAACAAGATTCCTGCCCATCAACTCAGGAATGTATTAAGAACTGTGGCATATGTATACCATGGGATGCTATTCAGCCATAAAAAGATGGAAAGATGGAGACTTTACATCTTTTGTATCAATCTGGATGGAGTTGAAACACATTCTTCTCAGTAAAGTATCACAAGAATGAAAAAGCAAGTATCCAACGTACTTACTACTAATGTGAAGCCAGTAGATGAACTAATTGGTCTGAAAACCCCAGTTCAACTCAAGTTGGGGGGAGGAAGCAGGAGGCAGAGAGGAGGAGGGAGGAGGATTGGTGTGCGCCCACCTAATGGGCACAATGTAAGGATATATGGCACACCTCCTTGGAGTGAGGCACAACTGCAACAGGGACTTTGCCTAATCATTTGTGCCCTCATATTAATATGAAATAAAAAATAAAGATAGAACTATCATATGATTCAGCAATCTCATTGCTAGGTATATATTCAAAAGAAAGAAAATCAGTGTATCAAAGAGATATCTGTATTCCTATGTTCATTGCAGCATTATTCACAATAGTTGAAACACGTAATCAATCTAATGTCCATCAACCACATGAATGTATAAGAAACTTACACACAATGGAATATCATTCAGCCATAAAGAATGAGATCCCGACCTTTGCAACAACATGGATGGAACTGGAGAACATTACGTTATGTCAGATAAACCAAGCACAGAAAGACAAATCTCACATGTTCTCATTAATGTATAGGAACTAAAATTAAAACAATTGATCTCATGGAGGTAGGGAATGAAATGACAGTTACCGCAAAGAGGGGGCAATAAAGTGGGGAAGGTCGATGTGTGTCATTAGGTAGAACCAGATCTAGTATTTGAGAGCACAACAGGGTAACTGTAGTCAACAATAATTTATTGTACATTTTATATTAATTTAGTTTAGTTTTAGTTTGTTGTTGAGACAGAGTCTCACCCTGTGCTCTAAGCAGAGCGCAGTGGCCCCATCATAACTCACTGCAACCTCAGACTCCAGGGTTGCAGCCTCAGCCTCCTGAGTAGCTGCCATTACAGGTGCGTGCCAAGTCCCCTGGCTGGTTATTATCATTATATTTTATTTTTTGCAGAGACAGGTTCTCACTCCTGCATAGACAAGTCTCGAATTCCTGAGTTCATCAATTCTCCTGCCTCAGCCTCCCAGAGTGTTAGGATTACAGGCGCGAGCCACTATGTCTGGCTATTGTACTTTTTTTTTTTTTTTTTTTTTTGCAGTTTTTGGCCAGGGCTGGGTTTGAATCTGCCACCTCTGGCATATGGGGCCAGCACCCTACTCCTTTGAGCCACAGGCGCTGCCCAGCTATTGTATATTTTAAAATAAATAAAAAAGTGGAATGGAATGTTCCTAATGCAAAGAAGTGATAAATGGGAAACCACCAGGGGGAAAAGAAAGGGTTACGAGTGGCACTCAGCCTCAGACCACTGCAGCCTCCTCTCAGCAGCATGAACCACACTTCCCAAAATGCCCTCACTCAAGCCCACGAGGGGCTCCCCCCCAACTCTGAGATGCTCAAGGAGGAGCATGAGGTAGCCGTGCTGGAGACGCCCCACAACCCTGCTCCCTTGACCTCCACTGTGATCTGCATCCGTGGCCAGACTGCCATGCCCCACCCCATCATCAGGTCCCTGTTCAACATGCTCTTCATGAACTGCTTCTGCCTGGGCTTCAGAGTGTTCACCTACTCTGTGAGGACAGGAAGCTGCTGGGCAACCTGACCAGGGCCAAGGCCAACATTTCCACTGCCAAGTGCCTCAATATCTGGGTGCTGGTCCTCGGCCTCCCCTGGACTACTATACTCATGGCCATCCCAGTGACCTTCATCCAGTCGCGTGGATAGTCCAGTTGCACGGATAGAATGGAAGCTGCGCAAAGGCTGCCAGTGGTTGCCCAGAGCCCCGTGCTCTCCCCTCCATACCAACCTCTCCCCACTCTTCATGCAGGAGTTTATTCTCACATACCTGTCCACAAAGGGGTTCAATAAAGTACATGTACTCCTGAAAAAAAAAAAAAAAGAGAGAGAGAGAAATGATAAATCTTGAAGTGATGGATATGTTAGTTACCTAGATTTGACCATTACACATTGTATGCCTGCATCAAAACATCACATGTACTCTATTAATATATATACCTATTACATACCCATCATAATTTTTAAAATTTTGAAAAAGAAACACTTTAGCTTTTTTGAGTTTTTTTTTTTTTTGCTGCCCTAGATAGAGTGCAGTAGGGTCATTGTAGCTCACTGTACCCTCAAAATCCTGAGCACAAGCGATCCTCTTGTCTCAGCCTCCGGAGTAGCTGGGACTACAGGAGGGCACCGCTACACTGGCTAATTTTTCTAGTTTTAGTAGAGATGGGGTCTCACTCTTGTTCAGGCTGGTCTTGAACTTCTGAGCACAAGCGATCCACCAGACTCAGCTTCCCGGAATGCTAGGATTGCAGACTCAAGCAACCATGAACAGTCTACCTTTTAAAAATTGATTTTTTTAAAGCAAACAATCAATTTTCATTGCATTAAGCCATTGAACTTTTGGCGTCATTTGTTACACCAGTTGGCCCTCCCTGACCTGTGCATTCTTCCTTGCCTTTGCAGTATATTCCAGATCTGGTCACTTTCTTACTTGTCAGTGTCACTACCTGCCCGTAGCCACCATCTCCTCTTATCTGAATGACTGCTAGACTCATCTTGCTAGCTGGTATCTATCTGTTTTTTTCCCTTACCCTTTCTTCTTTTTATTTTTAAAATTTCTTTGAATAACTTTAGCATTTAATAATAACAGAAACAATCTATATTACAAACTATTGTATTTAGTATTTCTATTTTACTTTTAGAGGGAAAAAATTGTTATTTATTTATTTATTTAGTTATTCATTTATTTTTGAGACAGAGTCTCACTGTGTCGCCCTGAGGTTCAGTGCCATGCTGTCATCATAGCTCAAACTCTTGGGCTCAAACGATCCTCTTGCCTCTGTCTCCCAAGTAGTAGAGATGGGATCTTGGTCTTGCTCAGGCTGTTCTTGAACTCTTAAGTTTAAGCAATTCACCCTTCCCGGCCTCCTAGAGTGTTAGGATTACAGGTGTGAGCCACCACACCCAGTCAAAACATTGTTTTTTTAAAGAAAGCTGGAAAATGTAGGTAACAGATTCAAGTTATTGCAATGGCTTTCTAATTGCTGCGTTGTTACAAATGGAACAAAGGGGTCGTGACCCGCAAGATGAGCACCGCTGGAAAGGAATGAAAGAGTGATAGTGAGAATGCAAGGACTTTAAACAACTTGTGTTGATTCCTGTACAATAAGCTCTTCAAATTCCTGGTCTGAGAACGTGGCCGCACTGCTGGTGGATGAAGCAGTGGTGTTACTGTTCAGGGCACACTAATGCTTCTCTGGTATCGTGTTTTGCTTATATGGATTTTAGACGGTTTTGTATATTTCACTTAACTGCTTGTACCCATTGTGTTTCTTTTTAATTTTTGCTTTGGAGCTCATGTTCTAGATATCCCCTATGACCCTTCTAAGGACAGCACTACTCTCTCAGTTAACATGTGATCAATTATGGCATTTCCTCCCAACTCTGCCCTTATCCGACTCTCTTACTTCTTCCCTCTGAGCCCCTAATGCTTCAGCCAATGTAATTACTCAGTGTTTCCCTCATATATGCCATGCTGTCTTCCCCAGGGGACAGGACTAGTTCAGTACATTTCTACCAATCTATACCTATTTCACCCAAATTCACAGAGCCTGATAGTAATAACAGACACTTGGTGAACAGACACTGTGCTAAGTGTTTATGGTTATTTTACCATATGAACCTTACGCATTATATGATAGACCCTTTTTTTTTTTTTTTTTTTGAGACAGAGCCTTAATTTGTCACCCTGGGTAGAGTGCCGTGGCATCACAGCTCACAGCAATCTCCAACTCCTGGGCTTAAGTGATTCTCCTGCCTCCACCTCCCAAGTAGCTGGGACTACAGGTGCCTGCCACAACGCCTGGCTATTTTTTGGTGCAGCCGTCACTGTTGTTTGGCGGGCTCGGGCTGGATTCGAACCTGTCAGCTCATGTGTATGTGGCTGGCGTCTTAGCCGCTTGAGCCACAGGCACGGAGTCAAGGTAGACCCTTTATGATACCGTGCTACTGCCAAGTACGCCCTACTCAGATCCCCTGGGGCCCTCCTTAGCAGCTCCCTGACTTCAGACCTCCCACCCCTTTCTGCAGGCTTGGCGGCTAGTGATTGCCCTGCAAACTTCCTCACATCATCTCTTGCCACTAAGGAAAGCTGTAAAGCTCCAGAAGAGTTGTGTCCTCTTCCCCCATGGCCAGTGATGGAGGGGACTGATTGGGAACACAAGCACCCAGATCCTTTGCCTCAAAGCAAGAGAAAGTGCTCCAGGGCTCTTAGAAAATAGGCTAGGTGGCTCTCTTCTCCCTCACTTTTTCTCTTGGAATCATTTCCCCAGTAAATCACCTTCTCCTGAATCCTCCTCAGCTTATGATCATGTGTGGGGTAACCCAACCTAAGACTCTTGCCTGACTGATGCAAGATGCCATTGGGATTCAAACTTGAGCTAACTCCTATATTTGTGATGAGTCTGTTCCAATTTTCTTTTTCCCAGTAAATGTTGCGCATGTCACCACAGGGATTTTGAAGTGGTGTTTTTGATAGTTGCTCAAGATTCTCAGTATGGTATGGAGAACATTCGAAGTCCTTTCTGGTGATGGACAAAGTTGCATTTGGAACATCGCAAAAGACTCAGACAATCATTGTGACCTTCTTCCTCTGTGCTCCCCAAGCCCCATTGTGCCACTGGGACCATTATTTAAAAATTTTTTTTGATCTTCTGCTCCTCTGCTAGACCATGGCCTCTCTGTAACAAAGATCTTATCCCACTTGTTGTTTCCCAGTGTCTGAAATGGAGGTGTTCATCTTTGGGGATGTAATTCTTTTTGTTTTTGTTGTTTTTGAAGTTTGGCCAGTGCTGGGTTTGAACTTGCCACTCTCAGTATATGGGGCTGGTGCCTTACCCACTGAGCCACAGGTGCCACCCTGGGATGTAATTCTTTCTTTCTTTCTTTCTTTTTTTTTTTTTTAGACAGAGTCTCACTATGTTGCCCTCGGTAAAGTGCTATGGCGCTACAGCCCACAGCAACCTCAAACTCTTGGGCTTCAGCTATTCTCTTGTCTTAGCCTCCCAAGTAGCTGGGACCACAGGAGCCCACCACAATGCCCAGCTAATTTTTTTTGTAGTTGTCATTGCTGTTAAGCTGGCCCGGGCCAGGTTTGAACCCGCCACCCTCAGTGCATGTGGCTAGCGCCTTAACCACTGTGCTACAGGCGCTGAGCCTGGAATGTAATTCTGGAAGTAGGTTTAGAACTGTGGTTCTCAAATTTCATTTCCTGTAAAAATCACTAGGGGGTGGGAGAATCTGAATTTTAACAAATATTCCAGGTGATTCTGATGCCGCTGCTCTTTAACCCATTATTGATACTTTGAAAAAACACTAATTGATAAGGTCCAAGTCCTCAACAAGACCCCCTAAATAGTTACATAACACCTACACCTAGTTAGTGGAGTTGGCCCCGGGCATTCTGACCCCAGAGTCTTAGCTGGTTCCTCATACCCCCCTTTCCACGGACACACGCAAGTCACATTGTTCCTAGCTTTATTTTCACTGAGCCCTTCCAAGGAGGCGGAAAGAAACAGAGGACTACATTACTGCAGGAAACACACAGGAAATATTTTATTAGCTTCCAGATGGAGAAGAGAATAGAATAAAAATATTTCAATAGAAATCCACAGCTCTCCTCAGAGAACCCACTCTGGCATCCACGGCCCCCCAGTCGTGGTGCCGCCTGTAGTCCCCCGGCCTCAGCAGGTACTGCCGCCCGCGGTAGTTGGGCAGCTCATAGAGGACCCAGCAGCCCTCCAGTACGTTGAAGGAGTGGATCTCGCTGAGGTGGAAGCGGTCGTGAAGAGAGGAGCAGTCCTCGGTGGTCTCCACCATCTGGCCCCTGTGGTCCTCTCGCTCGTAGAGCCTGATCCTGTGGGAGCTGGCCTGGGAGTCAGCACCA